>JASDQU010439321.1:58227-81064 GCA_032191745.1 Picea mariana
TATGGTGTTACTTATTTTTGAGTTTTATGGAGTGAATGTCATGATATATGTTTTATTTGTTTTATGTGCTTTAAAATGCATTTCACAGTTAGATGTGTAAACTCTTAATGTTACTATAAGTTTCATTTGTTTTATCTTCTTAGAGTTCTGGTGCAAGGAGTTCATAGTTATCGCAAGGAGTCCAAAGGCCAAGTCAAGATTGACTCAGAAACTCAGAAAAGGTAGCATGAAACTTTGTAAGGGAAGTGGAAGGAGTGCATAGTTTCTCAGTGGAGAGAAAAGTCTATAGAAGACCTGTGCAAGACGTGCATCGGGGAAACACTCAGTTCAAGTGTTGAAGTAGTCACAGAGAGGGGACGAGCGCAAGGAGTGTGTGAGGAGGTTTTTCTAAAAATATCTAAGTCCCAAAATATTTCAAAGGTTCAAAGGATGCAAGGAGTGCGCCAAAGGTCTGAAACCTTGAGGAACAAAAGATAAGATGAGACATGGAGTACAATAGTTACGCAAGAGGGACTTGGAAAAATTCCTAAGTCTGGAAGCTTTGAAGTGTTCAGAGGAGGCATTCGAGGTTTGAATCAACCCATGCGGTCAAGCTCAGGAAGATTAGCGACTGGAATCCCTTGAAAGGGAAGGAGTTTTACTATATAGAATTCAAATGGACGAGATCCATTCGGGAAGAGTTGGGATCATCCACGACCGTTAGATCTGGAGAAGTAGCAAGGGTGCTAAATCCCAAAATTCCTTCGGACTTCACGTATTCGAAGGATTTCATAATTGGAGTGAAAGGAGGTGGAACTCCTGAAGTTTTGAAGTCCGGAACTTAGTCCAAAATGTTGATCTCTTAAAGGACATGTGTCAGTAGATCTGTGTGTTCGGGAGACCAACACTTCGGAAGGAAGGGGGCATTGCAATGGGAGTTTGAAAATATTTTGAAGCTCTGAAGCATGGATGATTTTAGGGGCTAAATTTCACTCATGGGATAATTTTATATGATTTTTCCAAAAACGAGATTCACTATTTTAAAAATGATTCGCCCAAATTCTGTAGGATACAATTATTTTACCTTAAAAATCACCAAAATTTTATAAAAACTATATAAAATCCTTAGAAATTTGAATATTTTTACAAAAATATTGCCAATAATTTATAGTTGGCATATGAAGGATTAGTAAGATTCGCCAAGGTTTCTACATTTTAAAATAAATTTCCATCCTTAAAATCATCCCCGCTCTGAAGAGCGGAGGAAATATTGACCGTGCTAAATTTCGCTCCTGGGCTAATTTTCCATGGTTTTTCCCAAAAAACGATTCGCTATTATAAAAATGTTTCGCCCAAATTCTATAGGATAAAACAATTTTACCTTGAAAATCACCAAAATTTTATAAAATCTATATAAAATCCTTATAAATTTGAATATTTTTACAAAATTATCGCCAAACATTTATAGTTGGCATATGAAGGATTAGTAAGATTCGCTAAGGTTTCTACACTTTAAAATAAATTTCCATCCTTAAAATCATCCCTGGCTACAACAGACACTTGGCAGGAGATCTTGCACTCCAAAGGATAGACACTTCAGAGGTAGATTGAAGTTTTGTTGCGTGGGTCAGGATCCCCGAAGGCTGGAGCAAATCGCGGTCGTCCAATTCCAAGGACACGTGTTAGTAGATCGTAGACTCTGAAAGACTAGAAGTCTGGGAGAACAGAGGGAAGAAGTGCTTGATCCCTTTGAAGCTCCGAAGCTCGAAGATCATCCTAGTCATCGGTCAGAGGGGGGACATGTGGAGGAAGGAGCAGTCCTTCAATACTTCCTGATTCAGGAGGCAAAATAATTTGCACTGCACATACACCCGAACCGTCGAAGTTTGAAACATATCTGGACCGTCCAGCTATCAGAACGTGGTAGCCATTGATTCGAGTCCTCCGTGAGTTCGCAAGTCTGACACTTCAGAGGTTTTACAGTGTTGGACACCCGAGACTCCTGAAGCCCGAAATCCTAGAGTGAATCGTGGTCATTGAGTGACAGGAGGGCGTGAACCATTGATTTTTTGCTTTGTGTGTGTTCTCCAATTCGACGCTCCAACATAAGTGTGCTGTTGCGCTTCAAAACCCCTCGAAGTCCGAAATCACGAAGTGGGGTGTAAGCCATTGATTTGAAGGAAGATCCACAGTCATCCGATCAACTTTGGAGTTCGACTCTCCATGAGAATTATAGGTTGGAGTGGAGGGACTTACCGAAGCCCAAACTCCCAAACTCCATCCCAGTCGTAGATTTGTGCAAACACTTTCAGCCATCGATCCCCGTTGTGGTTCGACGCTCCATTAATAAGGTGTTCAGAGGGATTGGATATTTTTTCTGTTGAGGTTCCCGAAGAGGGATAACTCCGAAGTCCCAAATTCTTGAGGATTATCCCATGGTTTTGGCCCACAGTTCCTAGGTAGGCTTTTCTCGTGTTCAAGGACCCCTGAAAGGCAAATTTTACATTCAGGTAAGAGAATTAAGGACTATGTAGTGAATTTGAGGGCTCAGAAAGATCCTGTGAGCTGATTCAGATCCCGAAGTGAATGATCCTAAGACCGAGAGGTCGAGAAGACCCCAAGAGTGGGTGGGGGTCTACATCACCGTCCCTTACCGCTACTTCTCACCTTGAGTGTTGTTGATGTTTATATTTGTTATGGTCCAAACAACAACCTCACGAGGATAAAAATATCCCCCTGTGTTTTTATAGAGGTGGTACTCCTCTGTATTTTATTAAAGATAAATCTTGAATATTTTCAGACTGAAAATATTAAAATAGGAGAATGCTAAATAACAAACCCCAATCTTTATCACTGAATGAAAATGTAAAAATATTACATATTGAGAAATAATATACATTCACAAAAGGATTCCTGAGAAGAGGACCATGAATCTCCATAGATTAAATATAATATATGCAAAAATATTATACATAAGTAAATATCAGTTACAAGAAAAATAATAAGATTCTCACATCCATCACAATATTATAATTTCAACCATATTCATGGGAAATAAAGATAAAGGCCCACAATTGAAATAACTTTAAAAGATTTTTTTCATTCAAAATAAGAAAGAATATGCTAGACAAATTTTAAATATCTTATGCTCAAAACTCAGAGTTCAAGATATCATTAAAGTTTAACCCCAAAATAGTTCTTTGGGATTTTAAAAAATAATAAAAGTTTTTAATAGTCTGAAATTAAAAATGTATTCGTCTGGAATGGGATTGGGCTCCCATAGACCACAAAATGAAAGAGTGGAACAACGCTGAACATGAAAATAAGACATAGAGAAGTAATTAGAAATTAGGTATGTCAGAAAAGACAAGACACAACTGGATGATTTTTGAATGAGAAGAGAGAAATAATAGAGAAGGATGTGATAAGTTTACTCACTGTGATGGACCTCTCTCTGTGCTATTTTCTTGTTGATGTTCCTTTTGTATTCTCCTTTGTTGCAGTTACATGACTAGTACCAACAACCTCTGCTTGATCTTCTTCATTTATTTAGATTAAATATTTCTTTAACCAATTTCTATGTATTCCCTCATAGGCACGACAATTATTGCATGTATTACTGTTATATCAAATATTTTACTTTCCAATTCTATAAATCAATCGAAGGTTGGTGCAAAGTATCTTCATTTTTATTAACACAACTCACTAACCAACTTTCCAGTTCTTTCTTTGTATACTCGGTCAAACTATTACTTTTTTTTGTTGATACACCTTTTAATATCTCAAGATGTTCTTCAAATTGTTATTTTGTCATAAAAATAGAATTCAATATTAATTTTTGGTTTTTTAACTTCCCCAGTAGTTCCTGCCAAGTCTAACTCAGTCAATTTTAAATATGAATCCCCTTTTTTGATACTCAAACTGTCACAATATTGCAATATTTCTTTTAAGGTCTTGATCATATTAATCTATCATGCTTTTAATTGTTTTATATGAGTAGGGGATGGTAAATCATCTTCCTTTATTTTTAGTTCACTCATACCCGGAACCTTTAAAACAAATGTAGTAACAAAATCTTTATAGAACCCTTCATCATTTTCTAAATCTGCATGAAGGTATTGCCTCATATTTGTAATTCTGGAACCCAAAGAAACAAAGTTGATCACCAATTCCCATGCTTCAAGAATGAAATACATTATTTTCTTTATATTTTCACCAATGTACCTTCTAACTACAACAAGTAAGCTTGATGTCCCTCTTTATTTTGAACTAGACTCTTGTGTTCTATCAAGAGTTTTCCATCGCTGCATTGTAGCGATTGGGATTGCAAATATCGGCAGAGGCATTAAGGAAATATCCAATTCTTTAATTATATCCTTGAGAATAGAATTTTCAATTTCCATCTCATCAACAAACATTTTGATAGATTCGCCTGTAGCTTCATGGATTTGTACAAGCTTTGGTGATAGAACTCCATTTAAGAAAAGTGTTGAACTTGTCTTTCCTTGAGCATTTCTCAAATACTAATTTCTTTGAAATTTTATCGAACAAAGAGTTGTACAGAGTCATGTATTCATCTTCAAATAAAATCGATTCTTGAGTTATCAGTTCTGTTGCAACTTCTCTACTTTCTTGCACTCTTTGCTCTTCATCGGGAAATTCTATATCTTCAATGTTGGCGTCAAGATCCATGTCTTCAAGGACGATTTCAACTTCAAGTTAGACCTCGTTTTCCTCTTGCTAATTTACTTTCCTTTTTCTCTTAGTGACTGGAAGTTTATGAGGTTGCTCCAAACTTGCTCCAGGATGGTTAGGGTCGCCTCCATCATGAGAGTTATCAATTGAGGATTTCTTCTGTTCTTGACCTATAGGTTGGGTTCTCTGTTTTTATGAGAAGTTTTTTTGTGAAACATTGGTAGGCCATTTAGTTATTTCATTTACAACTCATCCATTTTTTCGATGTGATTCAGTGGTACTGACCACAATTTCAATATCTTACTGATTCCTTTCAATGGGAAGATCTCGAAAACTATGGTTATCTCCTTCTTCTTCTTCAAATAAAAAGGTATTTGCAAATGCAATACTATACCCCACATAAGTCATGTGATTCATAAATGTCTGGAAAGGGTCAAACCCTTTGAATTCATCTTCTATCTTCAAGTTAAATTGATCGAATTGAACAAAAAATTCATCAATATCTGTAACGTTTTTCAATACAATTTCTCCAATTTTCCAAGGCAGAGGGATAAATTGCCTTTTTCTTTTTTCTAAGAAGAAATGAGCCCAAAATCTATATTGTATGCAAAAAAATTCTACAAAAATGTTATCTAACACATAGTATGGAAGGTATGATGGTTTTTCTTTAGAGTAATAAACTCGAATGACACTAAATTGTTCCATAGCTTCAAAATTTCCTCTTTTGTCCAAAAAAGTTTCCGCTTCTAGGGACAATCTTGAGGCACTTGAACCAAAAACTAACTTCTTTAAAGGAGAAACAAATGAATTATATACTTCTTAGAAATGGTACATAACCTTATGTTTCCATAAGGCAGGGTACCATGTGTGAGCTGGGTCGATTTTGCAATTGATATGTTTTGGTAAATGCAGTCCTTTAGAAACATGATAATATGTGACAACAAAGATTAAATAGGAATATATATATATATATATATATATATTTCATGAATGGAGAAGTATAATATGTACAGAGCCAACCGAGGATTGTAGCAGTTGATTCTTTTCCAACAACCCTAGCAAAAAGACACACCACTTCTTGATAAGTATACCTTAGCGAATTAACCTGGATAATTGTTAAGTCCTCTGACATTGTGGTCAGATATTCAACATATTCTTGCAAGAGCTTAAATCCACCATTTTCCCCCTTTAAGAACTCTTTAGCTTCGTCTCCTTTAAATGTAATCCTTGGTTATGGAAGTTTGAGAGTTCTTCTAAAAACATAAGGACTTAAAGAATTTGGAGATTCACCCAGAAGCTGAATTATTTGTTGGTTTTTATCGAACTTCTCTATACACCAAGCAACTTATTCTTTGTAGTCGAATACTTCAGGGACACAACCTGTTGAAGCAATACCAGACATCCAAATCTAATTAGAATTTCTCTCTAGTAGCGACAATGTCAAATAATACTTGTAGGCTATTGACCATTGGATTTTTTTTCTTCTCGTCCAAAAGTATTGAGCGTATCTCTAGAGAATTGCTCTCTCATTTTGGTTTTCATACTAACTAAAGTTGGCAAACTATTTTGAATATCCTATTTTCAAAACACTGTTATCAAAGTAATCCCATTTACAATACAGTACTTTAAAACCCTTGGTTCGAAGAATTGTTAATGCAAAATGATCTTGGAATTAATGGACGTTAATCTTGAGAACCACAACGTTAATCACGACCTTTTTAGACTTAAGTATTTGTTATCTTCATAAGTCTGTAATTGAATATTCATTGGATAATGTGATGAGATGAAAGGAGAATTTACCATGGAGTGGCAGAGAATCAAGGGTAAGTGTAATAAAAAATAAAGTAATTGCAAACCCGGGGGCCTACGGTGAAATATTGTAAAAATGACTAAGTTTGAGAACTCAATTAGGATCGAGGGTAAACACAACTCAAAAATGATATCAATGTGAACTCGCAGATCCGTGATGGAATTTCAAGATTTTGGTTAAGTCGTGGAAAATTGCAGATGTAGTAAAACTTTTAAAATACACTAGGTATAAAGGATCGGTCGAACTTATAGGTCACGGAGATGAAGAACGAGATGAAGAACTCCTTTTGAACCATGGTGAAAATTCTAATTGTTGGTATAAAATGAGAATGGTGGAAGAAGAGGGTGCACTTTGAAGACCACAAAACTTTGATCTTTGAAAATAGGTAAGTGGTGAACCCATGAGAGAACAAAAATAATCTAAGTATGGGTACATAATGTATGAAACATAATACAAAGGTGAAATTTGGAGAAGGCAAAACTTCATACAAGGATGAAAATGACTTATAGACCCACGATAAAACAAAAAATATTCTAAGTAAGTGAAATATACAATGAAATAATTATGAGAGACTTAACACATATATGGGTCAACAAGTGTCCTCACTATTCCTAGGACTTGTCTTGGGTTCACCCCTAAAGTCCAACAGTTTGTCCATTGTGATGATGGATATCGCAAGAGTCTACATGTTCTAGCGCCGCATCTCAATTTGCGTCCATGGATGTAGACCATTCATTAAATGGAAAAGTATATCTTCTTTCAAAATGTTTTTAATATCCAACATGAGCCCAATGTCCTTGTTGTAGGCTTGGATATTACCAGTGTGCTTAAGAGCCAAAAATTGATTTATTGTGATCCACGCTTGGTTTATGAGACCAAAATATGGCTTCAAGGATGCCTTCATCTATGCCTAGTTTTCAATCTTCTCAATGGTTCTCCCAGCTGCTAAGTCCTCCACCTGGTTCCTCCACTAGAGCTTAGCATTCACCTTGGCTTTGTCTGAACTTCCATTCAATTGCTCTAGGTATTGCTCAATGTCCCAATAGAAGTTTCCAAGAAACTTAGCATTGTAAGTATTGTCGTATGGATCAAATTCCTTTATAGTGATCCTCATCGACATGAAAAAATAGCTCCGTCCATTGGCCAAATATTATTTCAATAATGTGATTGTGTCATCTTAGTCCTTCAACTTCTATGGGACTGAGGCAAGTGCATCCTCTGCTTTCTTGAGTCTATCCTAAAGGTCATCGATCAAGGTGTCCGTGATAAATTTTGTGGTTGCTTGGCACTCCTAGACGAATTCATTAAACCCATACTTCATATTTCCTATCCCAAACTCCATATTTTGAACCTACTCACCATGATGATACATTTTTTTCGTCATCTTCTCAATATTCCTTTCCAAGATAACAAGTCAATCCTTCATTCTTTCTGTCTTGGGATCCTTCTTGGTGTCACTTTCATCTAAATATGACCCAACCATGGATGGACCTCCAAGTATCTTCATTATACTTGCAAAGGGTTCGTCCAAGTCACCCAAGAATTCATCTCAAGACTTCTTCAAATTCTATGATCAGGTCTGCGACAAGTCATTCATTCATTCGCCTTGCCCAAGTGCTCGGTTCACCCTAAGAACTGTATGCCTAGTCTGCTCAAGGGGTGTGCATATGTCTATTCACAAGTCAAAATTTTGTCCGCAACTTGACACTTCAATTCTATCACAAACCAAACCACCAAGTCTATGCCCAAATTGTCTCTGTGATAGGTCAGTCCACTTAACCGAACCTTCACCAAGTCTATTCCCATAATGTCTTCTCAACAAGTGCGCCCCACCACCATTGTTTTGGCTGCAGTAGTGGTGAAGAGACAAATATTCTCTAATACCACCTATCATTGAGATAGTGGTGAAGAGTTAGACAACCTGTTCACCAAAACCAACTCTGATACCACATGTCATGACCCCACAGGATACCTACCTAGATTTTGCGATCATGCACCTCCTGAGGGCATGTGACACTGCGAGGGTTTTTACTTGGTTGCTTGGCAATTCCAAGAGTACTTCGTGTGGACTATGCCTCTTCACCTAGATAATACCCATGCTCTGTTCTAGGTTATAGCGGAGTCACACTCCAACTATGTGTAACTCACTTGTATACTTAGAAAATCTTGTTAACAACTTAACACTTAGTCATTTAAGAATACATCCAAGAACATGAGAAACCAAGAGAACACTTGCGAAACAAACAAGAGACACACACAAAAATAATGTGGGTGGCACAAGACAATCCTAACACCTGGCCAGGTCTTATTATTGCAAAATAGTTACAATATGAGCACTATAGGCTTGGTTTACAAATTGGAAAGAGTCACACAATTCGCCTCACCTCACCAAGACACTCATACACATATTTGTCACACCAAGACTCTCTGTCGCAACCACTTCCACAACCCCTGTGGTGCTCCCTACCATAGACTTGTTGTCCCTTCTCTATCACAAAATTCACCAAGTTAACACAAACTTTGGTTTTTCCTCATAACATGCCTTCCACATACCTGTGTTCATACTTCCCCAAACTCTCCTTGTGCATCCCACCTTTGGCTACTTGTCTTCCATCTTCACAACTCTATCTCAGTTCTTCCTTACCTTAGAACTTTACCTCAAACTTTCTATCTACACCCTCTTGCTCACTTTCCTTCCTTCGTTGGGCACCCTTGTGTTCTTATATGGACTCCAAACATCACCTTCACGAACATTTGTGTCCTCTGGGTGTGTCACATCCCTTCATGAACCATCGCACCCAAACAAACCAACGTGCCCTTTCACAAACCCGATGCGCCAAAACAAACTTGTGTTCCCATCAACTGTTGCATTTATTGGACCGATGCACCCCATACTTGGGCGTGCACCCTTTTCCTTGTGTTGATCGATGTGACTCTTTGTGGGTGTGATGATGGGGTCATCCAACTTATCCAATGCGCACATGTTTCCAAGGTAGGCGGGTCCACTCCTTGGGCGCATGCCCAAGTCACCCCGTTCTTTCCCAAATGTAGCCCAAGTCTCCATCAACCGTTGCAATGCAAGTAAGGTGTGTGCCCCCTTGGTGCCACACGTCACTATCATGCACCCAAGGTGCTCCTTCTCACACATGTCTTCATTCGTCTAACTGATTGCATGCCCCTTGTGTTTTGTTTCCTGAGTCATCCTCAAGTTTTCCCAAAGTGTGTGCGCACTCGGTGGGTGTCATGAGAGACCTTACATAACCTATATTTGTACTTTCACATAAATGTTATCATGTGATAATTACCAATATAAAACATTCAATATTAAATATCACATGTTAAACAATTATTTAGTTGTTAATTGGGATATTACTAAGGATGTTCATTTTGAGAATATAATGTCATAAATAACATCCCAAAGTCAAAATAACAACTAATTTCAAAGATTAGTAGGGAGAGGAAATACCTATTTGGACTTTTTAAATGTTTCAAAATGAAAAAATGTGTAGTTTATGTTTGTATATTTGGTTCTTTCTATTCTTACATAAAAATACACCGACAAAAGTTTTTAAAAGGTGGAAACTAGGTATGCCATTAAAGGAAATTGCATTTTGTTGCTATGTAAAAGTGATAGTTCATATGAGAAAAGAAAGTGTCCACGGTTGAGGAAACATGCTTTGTAATTAGACATATTATAATATGATGTGAAGCATTATACGTCAAGAAATGAGAGACACTTACACACTAAACCTAGCAGAAGAGAAGAACAATTTAATCAAGAATGTAAATGACAAAGCAATCACAGAGTACATAGATATTTTACCCTAGAAATCCAAACCGGGAAAACCAACATTCATTGAGAGTTTTGCTCTCTTGTTGTCTGATTCAATATGAATAAAATGTTACATGTCTAAACTTGGTTCACACCTAATACACATTTGACATCATACCCTCTTTCCTGCACAAGAACAACCATGTAGCCAATAAAGATTACATCTATATGACCAACAACCTGCTTTACTCATGCATTAGCATAGTTTGCATTAGTCTTTACGGGCTTACAACATGTTTCTTTATAGGATTTACAATAGGAAAAACCCTAAATAATTGATGCCCAAAAACGATTACATATCCATGCAGATCATAGGCTACAAATCCTACAAATCTTGAGATTTTGTTATAGTCGACTCTAAGTCGAATTACTAGTTGACTACCAATCGACCTTGATTCGGTCTCTAGTTGGTCATCTCACACCCGCACTTTGACATCTTGTTGGTTGACTTGTCATCAATATCTTCAACGTTTACTTTACTCGGTCGACTACCTTGACCTTTGACTTGTTGTCGATCCACCTTGACCTTGACTGTTGTCGATCCACCTCAACCTTCAACCGTTAGTCGATTCACCTTGACTAGACTTTCACTACAAAGAATATAACAACCCAACATTCTCCCACTTGTTTTCTTCTTTGCTGAAACAAGAGATTCTTGAACTTTCATTCATAGACCCAGGGCAACAATGCCCATTTCCTCTCTGCACCAAGATAAATTCACAACACTTACAGACTTGGTCAACGAGTCTGCTATGTTTTTCAACGTTTCTACTTTCTCTAGTAGCACCTTATTACTTTCCACCATGTCTCTTACGAAATGGTATTGTACATCAATGTGCTTAGTCTTTGAATGATAAGTAGGGTTCTTTGCCTGAAATATTGTGCTTTGACTATTGCAACTTACCTTCATATCTCTCTACTCAAAATTGAATCTCGAACACAACCTTTGTAGCCATACTGCTTCTTTTCTTCCATGAGTGGTCGCCATATATTCAAATTCTGTTGTTGAAAAGGATATGACTGCATATTTCTTACTCGTCCAACTTATTGCTCCACCGAAAATATTGAAGACATATCCACTACTCGACCTCCGTTGATCCAAATATCCAGCCCAGTCAGCATTGACAAATCCATGTACATTTAATTTACCACTGTCACCTTCAGGTCTTCCTTGGTAGCATATAGCATAGTCCTTCGTGCCATACAAATACCTTAATACTCTCTTGATAGTTTTCGAGTCCTCCTTTCTAGGTGTCGACATGTACCTGATCAACACTCCCACTGCATGGGAAATGTCTGGTTGAGTACAGACCATCGTATACATTAGACTACCAACAACACTTGCATAGGGAACACATGCCATGTCCTCTATTTATTCATGTGTCTTTGGACATTGTTTAAGAGTAAGCCTTATTCCCACAGTAATTGGCACCTTCACTGGTTTACAATCCTGCATGTTGAACCGTTTCAGAACTGTTTCAATATACTTCGTCTGATTCAACCAAAGCTTTACAGTGGCTCGATCTCTCTTAATCTGCATCCCTAGAATAAATTTAGTTGTGTCGAGATCCTTCATGTTGAGCTTGGAGGATATATTCTTCTTCACCTCCTTTATTTCATCCATGTTGTTTCCAATCAACAACATGTCATCGACATACAAAACTACATATATGAAACACCTTTTCTTCTATATGCAGTGATAAAATTTTCTTCTCACAAATACCAAACTAAGGATGTATGTGTCAAAATTATGGTACCACATCCTTGGCGATTGCTTTAAACTGTAGAGGGATATTTTCAGTTTGCACACCAACACTTTCTTTCCCTTTACTACAAATCCTTCATGTTGTTTCATGTAGATTTATTCTTCCAGGTCCCCATGTAGGAACGTTGCCTTCACATCCATCTATTTTATTTCCAGATCAAATTATGCATCCATATACATTAGTACTCTAATGGAAGTTAGTTTTGCAATAAAGGAATAACCTTTCGCTACCAGTCGAGCTTTGAACTTCTCGACTTGTCCTGCGAAATTCATCTTCTTCTTGAATACCCACTTGATACTGACGTGCTTTCTTCCACTAGGTAACTTGATTAAATTCCATGTCTTATTCTTGTGCAAGGATTCAATCTCTTCAACCATGGCGTCGTTCCAGAGTTTACCCTCTGCCGAGTCGACTGCCTCACCGACCGACTTGGGCTCATCGTCGATGGAAGTTAGCACGAATGGGGAACAAATTTCAGGAGGACTACACCTTTCGACTGATTTTCTTATTCTTTATGAACTCCTTACCACCGAAGTTTGTTGTTCCACCTCTTCCTCATATTCAGTCGAATCATTTGAATCATCTTCTTTGTTACTCAGTTCAAATTGCATCGTCTCAGGATTATTCTTGGTCTGAACAACTTCCTCATGCTCAGACTTACCTCCAACTTCTATGAAGACCACATCTCGACTGTATATTGTTCTCCTTGATGCATGATCCCAGATCGTATATCCTTTCATTCCTTCTTTATATCCAATGAAAATACATTTGACTTCCTTCTTGTCCAACTTGCTCCTCTTTTCCTTGGGAACATGCACAAATGCATCACAACCAAATACTTTGAGATGTGAAACTGAAGGATTCTTACCCGACCATACCTCATGGGGAGTCATGTTGACTAGCACTGACGAAGGATACCTATTCACCAGATATTTTGCAGTGTCCACTGCCTCCGCCCATAATTCTTGTGTGAGCCCAGCACCACTGAGCAGCCTCCTTGCCTTATCCATCATCATTATGCTCATTCTCTTGGAAAATCCATTTTGTTGTGGGGTATATGGTGTGGTATTTTGGCGTGCTATGCCACACTGCTTACAAAACTAATCAAGTTATTTTCCACAAAAGTCACCACCATTGTCAGTTCTCAACACCTTAATTTTCTTATCTTTCTGGTTTTCTACAAGAGATTTAAACTCTTTAAATTTCTCGAAAACCTCTTATTTCACCCTCATAAAATATATCCATGTCTTGCTAGAAAAATCATCTATGAAGGAGACATAATACAGGGATCCACCAAGTGAAGGCACTGTAACCGGACCAAACACATCACTATGAACCAATTATAGAATACCATTTTCCCTAGTCGTTCCAGATGGGAACCACACCCGAATTTGTTTTCCATATATGTAATGTTCACAAAAGTTGACTTCTAAACCACATTCAAGAAAACCTTCAACCATACCTTTGATGTGCATAGATTGAAGTACTTTTTCTCCAAAGTGTCCTATTCTCTCGTGCCATAACATGCTCGGGTCGACTTTATCATGTCTTTTCGAGTCAGTTTTTACTGACTCAGCCTGAGTTGAGTCGAGCTGAGTCAAAGTCAATTTGGCTTCAAGAACAACGAAACTATTACATCCAGTTGAGTCGACATTCCCTAAAAAATTGTATAGGGTTCCAATCCGAACTCCTTTCATTAAGACCATCACACCTCTAACCATCTTGCATGAATCCTAAACAGAGTATGCATTCCAACATCACTCATTTTACTGACAGATATCATGTTTATTTCCAAACCTGGAATGTGTAGCACACCTAGAAGGGTTATTTTCCTCCCATCCTACAGTATTAGTTGAACTATTCCTCATCTGAAAATTTTGGTTGTCGATTCGTCCCGCAAGAACACATCACCTCCATCATATCATTCAGACCCGCAAAACCATTCTCTATGTGGTTTCATATGATAGGATGCTCCTGAGTGAATCAACCAAACACCTTGATCCGACTGTGTACTGGTCGACGCTAGGTACACATCACCTCCCTTATCTAGGGTTGTCTTTCTCTCAGTCGACTGCTTCTTGTCGGATCTCGTACAAACTTCCATCTCCCTCGACTTACAATCCTTTTTGTAATGCCCAACTTTACCACATTTCCAACATCTTCTTGTTGATTGAATCAAGGATTCAAATCTACCCTTCGACTTAGACTTTCTACCAGAGAGTTTGCCTTTATCTCTTTCAACCGGTCAACCTATCACTACTAAATCATGTTTGGTCGATCCTTCCATGTTCTTTCTTCTCATTTCTTCTGACAGTAGAGAAGAAACCATGTCTTCTAGCACTAGTGTGGTTGAATTACTCCCTATAGCCATGACTAAGTTATCCCAGGAATTTGGAAAAAAACATAATAGGATTATACACTTCTCTTGCTTAGTGATTTTAATATCCATAGATGATAACTAGCTTAAAATGGTGTTAAACACATTTAAATGCTCAATCACCAAAATTCCATTGCTCATTCTCAGAAGATACAGTTTCTTTCTAAGAAGCAACTTATTTACCAGATATTTTGACTGGTATAAGCTTCCCATCTTATCCCATAGTTTCTTGGCCGAATCTTCACCTGAGACATTGAGCAGTATCGAATCTGCAAGATAACGTCGAATCATATTTCTTGCTCTTCTTTCAAGTTTCTCCCATTCTTTCGTCGACATTCCTATCGGTTGGGTACCTGGACATACCATTGTCCACTGTTCGCGATCTATAAGAAGATCTTCCATTTTAAGCTTCCAAAGCTCAAAATTCTGGCCATTGAATTTTTCTATCTCTATTCTTGAACTTATCTCCATTCCTTTACCACGATATTTAACACAATTTATGACTTACTACTCATACTGTACCTAGGGTTTAGTTCTCATATTCAAAATTGGTAAATCAAGATCTGATACACTCGTCAAAGCATAACAAAGCTTTGATACCACTTGTCATGGTAGAAATAAGCTCTGATACCACTTGTCAGGAAATGAGAGACAATTCCACACTAAACCTAGCAGAAGAGAAGAAGAATTTAATCAAGAATGTAAATGATAAAGCAATCATACAATACACATATATTTTACCCGGGAAACCCAAACCAAGAAAACCAACATTCCTTGAGTGTTATGCTCTCTTGTTGTCTTATTCAATCTGCATAAAAGGTTACATGTCTAACCTTGGCCCATGCATAAGTCACAATTGACATCATACCCTCTTTCCTGCATAAGAAGAACCCTTTAGCCAATCTGGATTACATCTACATGGCTAAGAACCTATGATTTACTCATGCATTAGCCTTTATGACCTCACAACACGCCTCTTTATAGGATTTAAAATAGGAAAACCCTAAATAATTGACACCCAAAAATGGTTACAGATTCATATAGATCATTGGCTACAAATCCCACAAATCCTCGGATTCTGTTACAGTCAAATCCAAGTCAAATTACTAGTCGACTACCAGTCAACCTTCATTCAGTCTCTAGTCGGTCATCTCACGTGTGCACTTCGACCTCTTTTTGGTTGACTTGTCGCCAATATCTTCGACTTCAACTTTACTCGGTCGACCACCTCAAGCTTTGACTTGTTGTCGATCCACCTTGACCTTGACTGTTGTCGATCCACCTCGACCTTCGATCGTTAGTCGATTCACCTCGACTAGACTTTCACTGCAAAGAATATAACAACCCAACATTATAGACTTATTTTCTTTTTCACTTTATTTTGAAGTAATTTTACTTTGGAAGTGTATGATGTATTTACATTGGAGTATTTTTCTTTTAGCCGAAATTTTCATGAAGATCACAAATTGTCTTTTTCATTTAAGGGTTAAAAGAAAGTTTGTCTTTTATATAGAGATATGAACAAGTTTTAGAATAAAGCTAGTCTTCTACATAGAAATATTGGTTTGTTTTCATAGCAAAGTTTGTCTTCTACATATAGATATAGCCAATTGTCATTCTCAATGAGAGTGGCAATGCCTATCTATAATCAATCCATATCTCTAGTGTATGCTTGGAATGTCTTTATATTATGGTATGTATTTACCTTGATCTCTCAATATCTAGAGATCTAGAATTATAAATGTCTTTTTGTTGCTCAATTATGGTGGTGTCTTTCCTTTTGTATTTATCAATTAAGGGCTTGTATCTACTATTGTTACCTTCATTTGCATAGTATATTTATGAGTTTGAAGTGTTTTTTTCACCATTGGGTCCATTTTTTCCAATGTTATATTTATAGTGGTTTCCAATGGGTTTGTATTTTACATTGTTACATTAGTTTATGTGGTCGTGTTCTATATTTACAACTGCCCACTTCAAATCACCTACATTGGACGAAAATATATTTCTCATTAATTTGAGGTTACATGTTAATGGCCAAATTTCAAAACATGACAATGCTTATTTGCATTACCCTAGTGTCCTTATTGGGTCAATGCGCAACTCACAACTATTATCTTCATAGGTGCTACTTCTAGCCTTTGTGTTGTGGGGTAGAGAAATATTCATTCTCATCTTGGAATATGGATGACCTCAGGTGGGTATTATCACTATGTTGAAATATTTACTTATTTGCACAACACCTTTTGTTTCCACTTCTCAATTTCTTTCCCTCTCCAATTGCATGTGGCATGCCTTCTTAGCCTATGTGCATGTGGAACTTACATATCTATATGTGTGGTTTTGATGGACAACATTAACAATTGACTCTTATTGTGGGATTAAGTGTGTTTTATGTGTTTTCAATCTCCTTCACACATAGATAACTTGATCTCACTAGAGTCCATGAAGTCCCATATGGTTCATTCTATGGAACCTAAGAACAACCATCAAGAGGTCATTTCCCTTACTTTTTACAATACATATTTGATATTTATCAATTAGTATTCACCACATGCATAATATTAAAGATAACAACAAATTCATTTGTGGCATTTAGTCTTTAGAACTAGTGCCCGTCTCCATCACCAAACAATTAGGCCAAAGTAAAATTTTCTTATTTTTTCTTAAATTGTAACAAATCAATGTAGATAGCCTTCATGTGAAAACTATTGTTATTTTAAACTTTCCCCACAACCCTAGCCTTCCATTCCAATTCCATTAACATTCTCCTTTGGGTAACATGGGAAACGTTGGACCATCCTCTCTAATTGCCAATGAACTATATCAACATAATGCTTTCACATTCTATTGCACTAACAATTATCATTATATCACAATGTTGAAGAATTGAAGAGCCTAGTCTACACATCCAATTTTATCATTCAACTTCTCCCTCAACAATTGTGTGTTGTCTCTTCCTTGATGTATTTGGTAGTGAGGTTTAATGAGCTTGTGACACAACCTGGTGAAGGGGTATAACAACAGATTGCAAGGGAGGTTCCTAGCCTTCCAACCATGAACTAATTTTACAAGACTCCAGTATGTTCAACTATGGAATAATATCTCTTCACAATCTATCTTTTTCTAGCCCGTCTCATCTCCATTATTGGGAAAATGTTTCCCTTTTATGAGAATGATTTATTGGTTGGATTTGCTAACATGCTTGTCTATGAAATTTAGCATATTGTATGAAGTTCAATTTGTCTATTATGTATTCATTTCATGTAAAGTTCATATATATATATAAATAAGTCCCTTTTTATGTAATGGGATGAGAATAACAAATAGTTCAAATTTATGGTTGTCTAGGACCCTCGTAATTCAAAATAAGAAGTGTAGAATCCACATTAATAGTGTGGTCTAGGTCATATGGATGATCATAAGTAAATTTGTTTCTTGTAAAAAAAAAGGATAAAGCTTCATATTAATGTCTACTTAAATCAATTTGGCTCATTGAACACGTGTTAAACCTTTTAATGACAAAGAAAAACCAACTCCAAGAAGTCAAAATTTCAAACAAACTCCTTCACACACACATAAAGGCTCTACATCCACCATGTTTGAACTTGGGCACCCCATCCCAACCACTAAGCACTGCATATAAGTAATAATAAAAAATCCTAATCATTTAAACATATTTCTCTCATAAAAAATAATACATTAAATGAGTTTGAACATGTATTAAAACTTACTATATAATCTCAAAGTGTATCTTATAAACAAATGGATCATAACTAAATCTAACTGATGAGGATAGTGATTTTCAAACAAGTGGTAAAAATTCGACTAACGTACACACATTATTCCACCCAAACCACATAATCAACCTATCATGTGGTGTCTTCCTAAAACATGATCAAAGTTTTGTTAGTCCACATGAATCTCATCCATATCACTCAAAGTTCTCTAATGGATTCAGAATCATCCATATTAGTCAAAGTTCTCTAATGGATTCCAAATGTGATGGACCTAATTGTATTTGAAAGAGAATTGAACAATTTGTTTAATGGATAAAGTTATGAAGTAGGCACGTAGTGGTTTATGTGTTTTACCCTATAGATGATAAAATTGATTTTGGTTGTACGTGTTTAATCCTACTGTCATTGGTTGTATGTCTTTAATCCTATTGTCATGTTTTTTAGAAGAAAAAAAACGACAGAGGATGTCAAATAAATGGACTAAGTTACATAGTCACGATCTATGTTATTTTGAGGAACGATAACAACACTAAGGAGAAGAGTTTATTCTGGTTTTCAATATTGAAGAATACATTCAAAATAATAATCTCTAATTAATTAAAAATAAATTCATAAGAATAATAATCCAATATTATAATATAATATTCAATTTAAGAAATGGATAAATAAAACTATAACCATACCTCACAATTTATATATGTCTTTGTATGTGATCTTGAAAATCATGTAGAAAAACCTAAAAATATTGAACTAAGATTTGAGAACAATTTGTGTATAATTAATTTAGTGTATATCTTTGAATGAGATATTGAACTAAGATTTATTGAGAACTTCATTGATATATTAGTATGAATAATTATCATTAATATGATAGTTATGGAATTAATAAACTAACTTATACAACATTGGATATTTGTTAATCGATATTAATTTATTTTAGTTGTATTAAAGATTATTTTGAATGGGTTTTTAAGACATCAACATGTATGAATGGGAACCTCAATTTTTTTTTAAATAATAACAAATTTATTTTATGATGTAAGAAATGAATGAAGAGACCAAATATGTTAACATATCATGGAAAAATTGATGTTTTTTTGAAAATGATATTAGATTTAAGGTAATTTCATTGAGAAACATATTTAGCATTAGTTCTAATGAAATTATAGTTAATATAAATATGAAAGTCTATGATCAAATTTGGTTGAAGATATTACTCTTACAACCATATGAGCAAGAACTACCACTATATAGGCATAAATGAAGCAAACATTGATAAACTTATGTATATTGAAATCCACCTTGTGTGTAATTTGGTTGAGACTTAATTTTCTTAAGAGTCTCATCCATATGGATGTATCATTGAAACACATATATATTATATATGAATATTATATATATATATATATTATAAATATGTATTAAATTTTGATTTATTTGGATTATATAAATGAATTCCCTATCATAAATCTATTATTCAAAACATTTCCATTATAATCAAATTGGATATTATTACAATGATTACAATGCTCACCATTGTATCGAAATGGACACATATATACATATGACAGTCTTACCAATCATAAAAGATTGAAGGTCTTACAACCCTTTCAAAATTTAGTTGACATTTCATGAATAAAAACTTATGAATACCATGATATGTCTTATTAAGACTCATGATGTTATCCATAGAAATTGTAATTAAATTTACATGGGTTTTTAATTAATATTCTTCTAAAAAATTGGAATCCATGGAAAATATTAAAATTGGATGTGTTGCAAAAGTTCACAACTTGTCTCATAATATTATATAAAAACAAATATAATGAAAAAATAATTAAATAATTGAAAATAATTATCCATATTTAATTTTAATATTCTTGATATTATTTTACATTAAAATCCAGATATATTTAGACAATTAAAACTCAAGCATCTATTCAAAATGGAATATGAATTTTTTTATTTTATTAACATATTGTACATGATTTATAATCCATTCAAAATAATGGAGTGTGGATTTTCTTATTTTATTAACATATTATGCATGATTTATATGTTAATTTTATATAATGTGTTTTTTCTCACTGAATTTCATGATTATGGTTAAAAAGATAAATTAAATCTTTTATATAATGTGTTTTTTCTCAATGAATTCCATGATTATGATTAAAAAGATAAACTAAATTGTATAAGAACAAAAAAATTATACACAATTATCCATAAATACCTAATAGCCACCATAAAGTCTAAATGCTTGTGATTACAAAACATAAACATATGACACATTTTCCAGCCATAAGAACAAGAAGATTTTACAGTTCTATGAAAATTTAAATAATATACCTGTGAGTATAAAAGCATAAATACCACAATGTTTCCTCTCATGGTCCATCCCCACTAAAATGGTTTAAAGCATAAATACCAAAATGTGTCCTGTTTTCTCTCATGGTCCATCCCCGCTAAAATGGTTTAAAGGTTTACATAGGTTGTAATCTTGGTTTCCCTCAAAACATAGGTTGTAATCTTGGTTTCCCTTAAAGCATATGGGTCCAAGGTAAGTAAAATAATTCGCTCATTGAAAGGGCTGATGTCTCTCACAACTACATGTACCCATCGTGAAACAATCTTTATGAAAATAAATATTGAAGAGAGACCATTTGTATCAAAGACTAAAATAGCTCCTCTCTCTACAACGATAGTAGCTACTTTTCTAATAACTATATTTTTTGAAAATATAAAATGAATTTTTTCTTGAAAACATAAAATGAATAAGAATAAGAATAGGTCACACTAAAGAAAATATGGATCATTAGAAAATGAAAATGAATAAGAATAGTTCACAATAAAGAAAATATGGATTATTAGAAAATCAATATATTTTGATAGATAAATTGATTGAAATTAATTATGATGTTTTGCAATAAAGATAGCTAGAAGAATGATCTTTGACATGTAATCATTTTTAATATTTTTAAAAGTGTTATATGATGTTTTGCAATAAAGATAGCTAGAAGAATGATCTATAACATATAATATTTTTTAATATTTTTAATCCTTTTAAATAATTTTAAAAGTGTTATATGATTGTTATTGTATGTGTATTTGGTTCTTACCAATCTATTTGATTTCCATGATTCACCCTTTTTTATGAGATTGTGATGTTAATCCCTAATAATGTATTCAATCTAATCCTTTTAAATAATTTTAAAAGTGTTATATGATTGTTATTATATGTGTATTTGGTTCTTACCAATCTATTTGATTTCCATGATTCGCCCTTTTTTATGAGATTGTGTTGTTAATTCTTAATAACGTATTCAATCTAATCCTTTTAAATAATTTTAAAAGTGTTATATGACTGTTATTGTATGTGTATTTGGTTCTTACCAATCTATTTGATTTCCATGATTCACCCTTTTTTATGAGATTGTGATGTTAATCCCTAATAACGTATTCAATCTAATCCTTTTAAATAATTTTAAAAGTGTTATATGATTGTTATTGTATGTGTATTTGGTTCTTACCAATCTATTTGATTTCCATGATTCGCCCTTTTATGAGATTGTGATGTTAATCCCTAATAATGTATTTAATAGATTGAATGTAGTTACAAAACCAATTATAAGACATATTTACCAATTGGAAGAATTAGAAGATCTACAATATTACATGAAAGTATTAACAACATATCTAGAAGGTTAATTGAGGAAATCATTAATAATGTCACTAGAAGTATAATATTTTTCATATAAGAAGTTGTCATCTTTCCTTTCAAGTTGCATCATTTCTTATAGGAATTTAAGGCTACTTTAGGGGGTCACTTATAAAAAAATGTTCAAAACACATGCATGCACCAACTTTGACTTAGTTAAAATTGATCAAGGTGCACTCTAGAGTTGATTTAGTCCACTTTAATAATTATTGAGGCACCCAAATTGAGGATATATAAGGATTATTCTAGATTGTGGATTGATTCTTCATGTAAAAACCCTAGAAGGATCTAAGAAGACTATAAAAAGGACTAATTCACATGAGATTGGTAGATTTTTTATCTCAAGATATTTTCCATTTAGATTTTGGATTGAGTTCATAGCTTTTGGACTGGTCTTAGATCTTGGATTTGTTTTCTTTACATACAAAGAAAGGCCCATTTTGCCCCATTGTATCCGATAACTTGATTTTCTCGTGGAGGTTTGAGGAGAACCATTAGAGGATTGTTATAGGACATATTTGAATACCATTGACATGAGAGAGGATTTGAGAGGAATGGACCCAGGGATAATGGACTTGGAGTCATCTCACCACTCAAAGGTATGACCTATGCATGTAATATTTACTTCTCATAATAAAATCTCCTCTATCCCCCCATATTTGCTTGTTATTGGTTTATTGTTGCTACTTGAATGGTTTTCTTTCCTTTATAAAAATAATCAAGTAGATCCATAAGAGTGTTCACTTAATTTTGAAAATGAGATCTAAGGTTTTATTACTAGTAGATAAGAAGGTGCTTTCACTTGTCTTCTGTGCAAGGTTTGTGGAGCTAGGACCCATTTTATTTCTCATCCATTCAACATTGGAGGATCCATAAAGGAGTGAAAATTGCAAGTTCCTCACTTCCCTTATCTACCAAAATCC
>JASDQU010439322.1:5622-37674 GCA_032191745.1 Picea mariana
CAAGAGGGAAGCCAGTGGAATGTGAATCGGGACTTCGAGTATTTCTTCTTCAACAATGGCCATGGGAGGTTCTATCACCATTCTATTTTGGGTTGAGGAGGGAGGTGGCATCACAGAGGGATTGTCGAGGTAGACTAGAAAAGTCGGGGGTGAAGGGGAAGAGAGGATTAGTGTTCATCGCCTGATAACGAAGCTATAGTAAGCAGGCCCTATCTTGGACTTGCCTCTTTCCCAGGGCATGACTTGGTGGTGAACCAAAATGTCGATTAGGAGAAGAGCATGAAAACAAGGGAGGGAGAAGGTGTGACAAGCTCGAGTGACTATAGCCAAAGCCAGTTCCAAAAACAAATGAAGAAAACCATTTATTACCTGCTGTAAATGGTGAGGCTCCCAAGGTGTTGAGTGGAAAGGGCTCATGTGACTCGCACTTTTCCTGACCTTCCATCTTTGTTGTGCGGAGAACTCCATTAAACCATAATTTGTGTAGTGAGGAGAAGGTGGCAGCGTGAGCAATTAACTGCCTATTGTGCATGCTTTGTCACCCCATCGGAGTAATATTGAGTAACTTATTAGAACAAACGAAAATAATGATTTAAACATAGTGAAGGAAGAAAAATAATACATGATTACAATGGCTCACCACAAACTCTAACCCTAAACATGTCGCTTTCTCTTTTTTAGTTTTAAAGGAATAAGTGTTCCAAAGGGAAATGGGGTGGTTGAGGTCGAAACTTGGAAAGGTTTCTGTGTGTTTCAACAACCTATATTTTTATGAAGAATCCTGAAAATGCACAACTGATTGGGAAATGGTGCGACTATTTTGCATTAAAAGTTGTCGACTAGGCCACAATGCAAACAATTCCAATGTGTCATGGACGAATCGCCTAAAATATCATGGGTCTGGAGCCTCGCAGTTTCTGCAATGAACCTCCCCTCCCCAACCTTCCCTTTGTACAGAGCCCCTGACGTCACGGAGGCCATGGAAATTGCAGGCGTGATACAACAGATTGGTTGGCGTGATACTGATTTTATCATGTCTGACATCAGGCCGTTGATGTGATCTCAGAATTTCAATGGGAATAATAATTGGTATTGAAACTTTGCATTACAACATTTATTTATAACATTTATCCTAATTTCTGATCAAATTCTTCAATTTCTTTATATATAAAGATTGATATTGAAATGAAAAATGAAATATTTTATCTATGGTATAATATATATATTGAATTGTTTTTTGTTATTAATATATTTTTAAATGTTCCATGGTTACATTTGAATATGCCAACAAATTTTCAAGATATTGTGGATATTGACAGATTTAGTGACTCCTATTATTTATATGTTTGTTAAACTAAATCTATCAATTTGGTATGAGTAGACATTATGATGAACAACTTTGTAACTAAGTTTGAGGAAAAAGGTTGGAGAAGTTGGCAATGTAGAGTGGGTGGAATGGTTTATTGAATTGTTGAAAGTCTGCATATTATGAATGTTGTATATTCTCTCTTAACAATAATAAAACACTGATTATCATTGCTCCGTGGAAGTTTCCCTTACAAGAAGACTTTACCACGTAAATGTCAATTCTACTTATGTTTTCTTTGTTATTCGTCTTGTTTAATATTTGAAATTTATCTACTTGTTATTTATGCTTCTGTTGCACTACAAGTAGTATCATAGCAGGTGTTCCAAGAAAGTAGTATCATAGCAAGTGTTCCAAGCAAGCCAAGTAGATATTCACGAATTCAAGAATGAGTCTAGTTCAATTTTACATATGACAAAATCGATCTGAGTGTTGGAAGGCGAATTCATATTAGCAAGGGGATTTTTTTTTACCTAGATGCTCCCTAGAGAGTGTGGCAGGAGCATCCGCCTGGTATTTGGCTTGAGGAGTGTCCCACAGGTACATAGTTGTGGGGGAGCGTCCTCCAATTAGCGCATATTAAATAAGAAGTGGATATATATTAAAGGATGTAACCTAATGTTATGTGAGGTAGTGGATATATCTTAAGAAGGATTATTCTTTTAAATGAGTTTATTAAAAAAGGTGGATTCCATTGTTCAATAAAAGAATTTAAGGTAAACATTTTTAAAATATTTGTTTTTGGATTAAATCTTTTAATTGATTATTTTAGGGTTCAACTATCTATATTATTGTTCCTTCATATTAAGAAGCTCATTTTTATAAGCAATGATGTGGGCGATTTTTGTTAATGGATTAGATGCAGAGTGTAAAATTTGAGATTGAGAAATTCAATGGGAAGAACAATTTCAAATTGTGGAAGGTCAAGATGCAGGATCTGCTCTTGCAATAAGGAGTGGTGAAGGAACTGTCAGGAAAGTCAAAGAAATCTGAATCTATGTCAAACGAAGAGTGGGAAGACATTGATGCAAGAGCACTCAACGTTATTCGTTTGTGTTTGGTCGATGATGTTCTGTTTAACATTGTTGTATATAAAACAACAACACGCTTGTGGACAAGGTTGGTAAGCCTATACATGACTAAATCCTTGATGAACATGATCTTTCTTAAAATTTAATTGTACAATTTGCGTATGAAAGAAGGTACAAAAATAAATGACCACTTAAATACCTTCAATCCTCTTTTATGTTAGTTGAGTAGCATAGGAGTAAAATTCAAATTTGAAGATAAGGAAATTACACTATTGTTTTCTTTTCCCGAGTCTTGGGATAATTTTGTCACCTCTATCATTTTTATCTTATTATAAGCTATTGAAATTTTGATGCTATTGTGGGAGCTCTATTATCTAAGGAAACATGGAAGAAATCCAATTTAGAAACCTTAACATCAAAGGTGATGGTGGCTAGAGGATGATATAAATAAAGAGGGTAGAATCAGAGAGGTACTTCTTGATCAAATTCAAAAGGCAAGAAGAGTAAGATTAAGTGTTGGCACTGTGGAATATCTGGGCACCTTATGAAGGATTGCTAGAAATGACAACAGGCCTCCAAAGAAGACTCTACATAAGAAACAAAGGAAGCAAATGCAACTAAAACAAGTTCAGCTTTAGGTTCTTGTATGACTGATGAGGTTTTGTTAATTAGTAATTGTTACACATTATTTTCGTCATCCCTATGACCGTTAATGATGTAAACCTATCTGTTACCTTCAGAGGGGTCAGTGGCCTGAGTTCCTGAAGAGAGAAGGGAGAAGAACTTTTCCTGAGAAAAGAAGTTGCATTTTCCTATGTAAAAACCTTATAAAAAAGGAAGTTCGCGGGCTGCCTATGTATTAGGGTGCGAGAATGCTTGATTCTTGCTGTTAGGACCACACAATGTACCTTTTTGCCCATACTTTTTGCCACCATTACACTCTTGTTCACTTACATTTAAACTCATATTATCACTTTATCCTATCTTTCCAAAGGTATACAACGTCTCTTCTCTTTACTATACGTTTAATATGTTTTGCATATAATTTTACATCACTCTCGTACTTAACCATTGATTAGAAATGTATAAGTGCTGAAACAGTTCAAACCGCAGATTAGCATTTGAGGCCTGTTGCTGAAACAACAACTCACAGAAGCTGTTACACAGTCCATGGTCGATGATGCTGAAACACAGAAGCTGTTACATAGTCCATGGTCGACGATGCTGAAGCACAAAAGCTATTACATAGTCCATGGCCGATGATGCTGAAACACAGAAGATGCTACACAGTCCATGGTCAACGATGTTGAAACATAGAGGAATTCGTTACACAATCCACGGTCAATAGGAACTCACACAGATTGAACACAACAGCTGCACCGTGAGCCAAGCACCAACCATCGCTGCTGCCTGAGAAGTGCTGAAACAGTCAGAACGCAAATCCTGTGGCTAAAACAGCCTGCGATTTGCGATGCCGAAACAACACACAAAAATAGTAACAAGAAAGAGCTATTACTCCGGTTGTAACAACAACACCTCACTCATCACTCGTAATAGCATTCGGTTGCGAGAGACTAGGATATCCTATTCTAGTTTAGAAAGTCGATCTGACTAAGAATAGGACTCAGATATACACCTATAATTTTTTATCAATTGTATTGAAGGGATTCCCTCTTTAAATAAAAGGAAATCATCATTCGAGAGGAAGATTTTTGTACTAAGAAAGTTTTACAGAGAAGGACGTACTTCATTTTCAGATTGTAATATGATACATTGATAGATGAATAAAAGACTGTTTTGAGCACCCTTTTCTAGCCTCTTCGTTCCAGGGGAATCTTGTGAGAAGGGAGGGCCCACCTTCTTCACAAGATTCACCCGTTAGTTTTATAGTGTGTTAGTGTGATCTTTGTTTATGACTTGATTGATTTCTATTTTTCTGAAACAATACTTTAATGAATTCTGCTTTGCTGAAACAGTACTGAACTTTGTCTTGTTAAGAACTCTGTTTTACTGAACGTTACATTGTTTTCATGAAGTTCATGCTTGAGTAACTGTTAATCATTTTAGTTAGCAATCTTGTGTGATGAATTTATGAAAGCTTGCTAATTAGAGACTGGTGCTGAAGGTTCCTTCTTTGGGAAGGAAATAGGGTCATGTTCTCTGTTAGGATTAGTTAGCCTTCAATTATTTCCATAAGCGTGCTAATCAGAGACTGGTGCTAAAGGTTCCTGCTTTGGGAAGGAAATAGGGTCCTGTTCTCTGTTAGGATTAGTTAGCCTTCAATTGTTTCCATAATTGTGCTAATCAGAGACTGGTGCTAAAGGTTCCTGCTTTGGGAAGGAAATAGGGTCCCATTCTCTGTTAGGATTAGTTAGCCTTCACTTATTTCCATAAGCGTGCTAATCAGAGACTGGTGCTGAAGGTTCCTGCTTTGGGAAGGAAATAGGGTTTTGTTCTCTGTTAGGAGTTAGATAGCCTTCAGTGTGCATTATTTCAGTTAAGAAATAAGTTCATGAAGTGTGATGATCAGAAACAGGTGTTGAAGATTCCTGCTTTAGGAATAGGGTCCTATTCTCTGGTTACAGAATAGTTGGTCCTTTCTGTTGCAGTATCTTGTGTTATTTTAATGTAATCCAGGATTCTTCAATTAATCATTTATTTAAACTTTGAGCTCTGCAATAGGTAGATTGTTTTTCTGTAATTCAAGTGAGAACTTCAGTTCATTCAAGGCAAGTGTGATTAATATAGTTTCCTTTACTACAACTCTAGGTTGCTTTTGAAATTGAGCATATATAGTGCGTGGTTGCCTTTGAAATAAACAGACTTCCCTGGGTTGACAATTTATGTAGCACTTGATTGTTTAAATTAAATAAGCAATTATAGTGACCAACATTTTGGCGCTGTTGCCGGGGAAGGTAATTTTAGATTTCAAAAGCACTTATGATTTTTCAGGTACAAAGATTGCATGAGAGGATGTAGAGACCCCAAAGACACTGACCCTACAGGTGGCAGGGGTAGAGGAAGAGGAGGAAGAAAGACTTATATTGACGAGATTATATCAAAGTTGAAATCTGTTGCTCAACGACCAAATACTCGGAAACCAAAATCCCAACCTTCATTTCAAGCAAACTTTGAAACGGGGAAAGAAGTTTGGAGTCCTGAGACAGTTAAGGAACCAGCAGGAAACATTGAGGACAGAGCAAGCGCAGCAAGGGAGTAGACGGAAGAAAACATGGATGAGTACAATGAAGAATTGCATCATGAGGAACAGGCAGGTCCTGAAGGAGAGGTAAATGACGAAAACTCTTTCTCCACATTAGGATTTCCTATTGGTGATCTTCCTAGAGGGGTAGCCCCCATGAAGAACATTCCACTCTTAGCACTACCTAATTTTCATGGTTTGTCTTCAGAAGATCTTGATGAATTCCTTTTTGAGTTTGATATATTATGCAGAAGTTATGATTACGTTTCTAATGCTCAAAAATTGAAATTTTTTCCAGCAACATTAAAAGGAAATGCATTAAGATGGTTTATGAGTCTTGGAGGCCATGTAATCACAACATTGGACCAAATGAAATAGAAATTCCTGAACAAATACCAAGACTACTGCCGAACAAGAGAAAAGATGGAGGAACTATTCAAGATGATGCAGAAAGAGGATGAAAATCTGGAGGACTTTGTAGAAAGGCTACAGTACAATCTACAAAGATCCAGTCACCCCAATATAAGTAAGGATATTCTGAAAACTATATTATTAAAAGGAGTAAGGGATGGCTGTCTAGATATGTTGAATATGCTTGGAAAAGGAGACATATCTAAGGAATCATACGATGAAATTGTTAATTTATGCAAAAGATGTTCAAGAGGAGCTTCAAGAAATAGATCAAACAGTAGGGACACCACATTTTCAAGAGTCCAAAAATCAGCCCGTGGGGGAGCAACAAGAGCCGAAATAGGTAATTTACTTGAAGGTTTTAAAACTGAAATGTTAAGCTCTTTTGCCTCACAAATTGACACCCTACAGATTCAAAAGAAGCAAGCAGAAGCAGAGGCAGTCCTGTCCATCTTTTGTTCTAAATGCAGAGACAAGCACCCATGAAGGGAATGTCCATTGGACAGAAAGCCAATCTGCACCATCTTTGATAAAGATCATGAAACTCAACAATGTCCATCTTTACCAGGGATCAAGGCAACATTACAACCAACTGATGAAGAAGTTGAAGCTGTCTATATGTTGACACAGAGAAGGCAATGGCAACCACGGGAACAAGGTATGAATCCCAACATGCCATTTACATCTTCTAATCATTGGAATAATTATCCTTCTTTCAATCAAATGAGTTACCCTCCCTATAATCAAATGCAATATCCTAATCAAATGAATTACCCACCCATGCAACAAACTAACCCACCCTTTGTTGATCCATTGATGTGGACTCCTTGGCCTCCGCAACAACAAAAACCATATAAGAACCAATGGAATCCAAATTTGAGAGGACAACAAATCCCCCTCCCAAACCAATTACCTCAATCACAATTTTTACCACTCTCCTTACCATCGGGTACTCCACCAAACAATCAAATAATGAGACCCTAGCTCCCTGTACAACCTAACCCTAACCCCAATAATAAAGCTGTGCAGTGCATTGATATTCATAACCAACCTACACTTTCTCTTCTCCCTGCGCAATGCAACGATATTCATTTACGATCTGGGAGAATAGTAGAACCTACCATAGCTGATGTTACCTCTTCTGATAAAGAGGAAACAAAAGAGAATGATGTACCTGAAGAGGTACAATCATCCTCTAACAATGTTGCTGAAACAGAAAAACCACCATTTCCTGAGCGTTTAGCTCTGAATAAAACGCCTGAGCCACCAGCTTTCAATCTTCTAGGGGAATTACAAAATTTGTATGTTAAAATTCCTCTACTACAAGCACTCCGAGACGTACCAATCTATGCCAGGACAATGCAAGACATTTGTGTTAAGAAGCCTGGAAGGAAAATTAAGGATCCCCTCACAGTCCATGTTATGGGAGACTTGTCTACACTAATGTCAGGTAAAGCCCACCCTGTTAAATATGGTGATTCCGGCCACCCTACCGTCTTAGTACAAGTTGGAAAAATGATAATCCCTTGAGTCCTAGTAGACTTAGGGGCCGCTATCAATATCATGACTTTGGAAACCTTACAACTGCAAAACGAAGCCAGAGACACCCCAACTATCCTAGAATTAGATGATCGATCCACAATTAAACCAGAGGGAGTCATTGAAGACCTAATTATCTCAATAGAATCATGGAATTATCCAGCTGACTTTGTGGTACTAAAACCTAAAACAAATTTGGGGGGCCACCCTCTAATTTTGGGCAGGCCTTGGCTAGCCACAACAGATGCTTTTATTAGTTGTAGATCAGGTTCAATGACAATTTCCAATGGTTACGAAACCAAACAGCTTACCCTCTACCCTCACACTACACCCCTGATTAATAATGATAACTCTGTATGGGTAGACTTCGATGATCAACTTACTCAACCCATCTTGACTATCGGACAAGCTCTAAGCTTTAAAGACAACACCGAGGATGAAGTAATTAATAATTTTATTTGTGAACCCTCCTCTGTGACTCTAGAAACTCACAACCAGTTAGCTGCACTGTTGGAGTCAAATAATCAAGAAAACCTTAACTCTGAAAACCCACCTCAAACATCTGCCACCATCTCTTCTAAAAGCATACCAGTAGAAATTGAACCTGGAAAAACACTGAATATAAACCCTAACCTGACAGATGCTAAAACACAACAATTAATGAAGTTACTTCTGGAAAATAAAGAAGCATTCGCTTGGGACTATACAGATATGAAAGGAATCTCTCCCGAATTATGTACTCATAGAATATATATTAAGGAAGATTGTCGACCGATCTGCCAATCTCAAAGATGAATGAACCCTAATTTGAGACAAATCCTTAAAGAAGAACTTCAAAAATTGCTTGATGCGGGGTTTATCTATCCTATATCAGACAGTGAATGGGTTTCCCCGTTGGTAATAGTTCCTGAGAAAAATGGGAAATGGAGAGTATGTGTGGATTATAGAGCCTTGAATAAATCTACTCAAAAAGATCACTTTCCAATACCATTCATTGATCAGGTGTTGGACAGTTTGTCAGGGAAGAAATTTTTCTCATTTTTAGATGGTTTCAGTGGGTATAATCAGATCAAAATTGCACCTCAAGATCAAGATAAAACCACTTTTACGAGCCCTTGGGGAACCTTTGATTATAGAGTCCTCCCATTTGGGCTATGTAATGCACCAACAACCTTTCAAAGAGCAGTTATAGGAATATTTTCTGATATGCTTAATGACTCTATGGAAATTTTTATGGATGACTTTACTCCTTATGGTGTTTCTTTTCAGGAAGCACTACAAAACCTTGAGAAAGTGCTTAAACGATGTATACAAGCCCAACTCTCTTTAAGTATAGAAAAATGTCACATGATGATGAGTGAAGGAATAGTGCTTGGACATTTTATCTCATCTCAAGGAATTCAGGTAGACCCATCCAAGATACAAGTCATTGAGAATCTTCCTACTCCCAAAACCCAAACAGAGGTAAGAAGCTTTCTAGGACATGCTGGATACTACAGAAGATTTATCAAGAATTTTTCCAAAATAGCTTCTCCCCTGTTTGTGTTACTGATGAAAAATGTTGAATTTAAATGGACTAATTCTTGCCAGGAAGCATTCAACACACTTAAACATCAGTTATCTACAGCTCCTATTCTCAGAGGACCTGATTGGACACTTCCCTTCCACATATCCTCTGATGCTTCAGATACTGCAATAGGAGCTTTCTTGGGACAAGAAGAAAATCATCTCCCTTATGTTATTTATTTCATCGGCAAGAATATGACTCCTGTTGAACTCAATTATACACTCACCGAAAAGGAATTCTTAGTAGTTATCTATGCCATTAATAAATTTAGGCATTACATTACTGGCTATTCTACTTTTGTCCATACTGATCACTCAGCTATCAAATACTTAATAAACAAACCTATCACAAATGCTAGAGTCACCAGATGGTTACTATTATTACAAGAATTTGATATTACAATTGTAGATATACCAGGAAAAGAAAATGTAGTTGTTGATTTCCTTTCTCGGTTGACACCTGAGGATGATACCCCAGTAGATGATTCCTTTCCTGATGAATATCTATTTGCAGTTTCTGCTCACTCACCTTGGTATGCAGACATTGTTAACTACTTGGTTGCAGGGAAGTTACCACCACACCTATCCCACCGAGAGAAAAGAAGAATCATTCATCAAAGTTCTCGGTATAGTTGGATAAGTGGGTGTCTTTTCCATACAGGACTTGATCAAGAAATCCGAAGGTGCATTAGAGAAGATGAGGTTTATGATCTACTAAAAGCTTGTCATGATGGCCCTTGTGGAGGGCATTTTGTTGATAAGAGAACAACACATAAAATTCTCAGGATGGGGTACTATTGGCCCTCACTCTTCAAAGCTGCAAAGAAATATGTCCGGGTCTGTGATAGCTGCCAAAGAGTAGGCCAACCTAATCATAGAGATGAAATGCCATTAAACCCCCAGATAGTACTCGAACCATTTGAAAGATGGGCCTTAGACTTTATAGGACCCATAAACCCCCCATCCAATCAAAAAGTTTACATAGTAGTCTTCATAGACTACATGACTAAATGGGTGGAAGCCAAAGCACTCCACAGAGAAACCAAAGAAGCAGTTATAAATTTCTTATTTAAAGACATCTTCATCAGATTTGGAGTGCCAAGAGAATTAGTTACAGATGGAGGACCCCCTTTCACTTCTCATGGTTTCAAAGCCACCCTTAAAAAATATCATATTCAACATAGAATGACTACAGCATACCACCCCCAAGACAATGGATAGGTGGAAAGCACAAACAAAGTAATAGAAGCCATTCTCACAAAAACAGTGAAGGAAAATAGAAAGGATTGGTCCTACAGGTTCCCTGAAGCATTATGGGCCTACAGAACTACCTGGAGAAATACCACAGGATTCTCTCCCTATGAATTAGTCTATGGAAAGAGTGTTGTCTTTCCTGTGGAATTTGAAATCAAAACCTTAAGGACTGCTTTAGCTGTCAACCTTGATTTGACCGATGCACAGACAGTCAGGTTGCAGCAGTTTATGAATTGGATGAGAAAAGACTAGATGCCATTCATCAGACAACTATGATTCAATAGCAAAGATCAAAATGGCATGACAAAACTATCAAGAATAAGCAGTTCCAAAAAGGTAATTGGGCCATACTATATGACTCTCGCTTCAAAGAATTTCAGGGGAAACTGCGTACAAGATGGCTTGGACCCTACGAAGTAGACACGGTTTTCCCCAATGGAACAGTAAGGCTCCTCACAATCGATGACTCTAAAACACCGTTACTTGTAAATGGTCATCGGCTCCGTCTGTACCAGCGCCCTATTTCCATAGAAGATTTCAAGGCCACATGTGTGGCAGACACTCAGTATCTCTTTTTAGAAGGGGCTCCTACCCCTCATTGCAATTAATTCTTTTTTAAGTTAATTTGTTTAGTATTAGATTAGAATAGATTTCATTTACTAATAATCCCTGTCAAGAAATACCATGTTACAATTGATTTTTGCAGATCCCTGATCAAAGCACAGGTCCACTAAGGAAGGACGATCCTACTTCAAGAAGAGGAAAGATTTCCCATTGCTGAAACACCATTATCAACAACCTTTCACCATTTTCCCCATTGCTGAAACACCACCGTCAGCAACTCTTTTCTCTTTCTTTATTGCTGAAACACCACTGTTCAACACTTTTTGACTTTCCCCATTGTTGAAACACCATTGTCAGCAACCTTTCACCATTTTTCCCATTGCTGAAACACCATCGTCAACAACTCTTTGCTCTTTCTTCATTGCTGAAACACCACTGTTCAACACTTTTTGACTTTCCCCATTACTGAAACACCACTATCAGTGACCCCACACCTTTTTCCCTTATCACTGTTCAACAACCTTTCACCATTTTCCCTATTGCTGAAACACCATTCACAACAACTTTTCGCCTTCTCCCTATTGCCAAAACACTACAGTCTGACAATTCTTCACATTTCCTCATCGACAAAACACCACTATCCAGCAATTGTTTTGCCCCTTTCTTTTTGGTTGCTGAAACACCATTGACAACAACTTTTTTCTACAGTTCGACAATTCTTCATAGTTTCCATTGATGAAACAATACAGTCCAGCAATTGTTTCACCCCTTCTCTTCTGTTGCTGAAACACTATTGTCAACAACCTTTTACCATTCTCCATTGCTGAAACACCATTGTTCAGCAGTTCTTCACATTTCCTCATCGACGAAACAACACTGTCCAGCAATTGTTTCGCCCCTTTCTTTTCTGTTACTGAAACACCATTGATAGCAAATTTTTGCTACAGTCCAAAAATTCTTCACAGTGTCCATTGACGAAACAATGTTGTCCAGCAATTGTTTCGTCCCTTCTTTTCTGTTGCTGAAACACCAACTTTTCAACATTATCTGTCAGCAAGATTTTTTGCTCTCATACTACATTTCGTCCTTCCAGTCAACAAATCCTTGATACAATTCATCTAACAAATCAAAAGTCTCCACCACGACTACTGCAGAACTATCATGGATAGGCATTATATTTTGTTTGCAGCACGAATCAGAAGGTAAGGCGAGGTATGTAAATTTTATGTAATACAGTTAAGCTATAGTTAATGAGAAGATTCCAAATCATTATGACCACTCGAGTGCAATCATTACTAGCCACACTTGACGGGAGGGGAGGACATATCAAACTTTTTATACCATCATTTCACATGAATTCACCACTTCCATTCCTATTTCACCATCCTTTCGTTCGTCTCACCACCATTCGCATGCCTTCACTCGAAAAACTTACTCTGCACAGAAGTTGTTACTCAACTCTTTGACGGTGTATTTTACTAAGATGTTAGATATGGGAGGTTCTGTTATATGGTACGAACCTGCCACGACAGCCCTGTTAGAACTGTATCCAGAAGCCTATCAAATTTTTCTGCGGGCAGGATGGCTCAGTTATTTTCAGAGACTCCAGGGGTTTGATCAACAACAGGTTCTGCAATTTGCTCAAAATCTCCAAGGAGATCATTCCATTGTTCAAGGGGTTTGAATCTCAGTTATAGAAGATGATATAGTGCAGGTTTCGAGTATCTCTACCAATGGCACTCGCCTGTTCAGTCGCAAACATATCATCCTGAATGCCCAGCGGGACTTCCTCTCGCCAGAGGAACAAATTGAATTTAAAGGCCAGGGTGTCCGACTTAGCTTGTTGCCTCCCCCATGGATAGAAGTTGAAAAATTCGTCAAACACTACCTTACTTGCGAAGGCCGATACCAGGTAGTCTACCAGCACGATTTTCTTCTGTTGTCTCATTTACGGCATAATAGATTGGTGAACATTCCTTATTATCTGCTCGGTTGTCTCAAAAATATGTCGCACTACTATAAAAAGGCTAGATACCCCACCCTTTCACTCACCCATCACCGTCTCGTCCAACTTCTTATCCAAAAGAGTTTTTCCCAACAAAACCTTCCACTAAACAACCCACCTATAGATCCCCAAGAAGCCGCTGAAATTCCTGAAAATCTTCAGGAACAGCAACCACAAAACCCTCCAGACTCTCTAGAAATACCTGACAGCCCCCCTACAGAACCAATCAGTCCAATCAACCCTCCTACCATACCCAACCCACCCCACACCTTACTAGAATCATCCACTCCTGACCTTCATATTCTTAGCGATGATTCTGAGCCAGACAATTCTCCCTGCCCCATCATTGAGGAAAAACCCTCACAAAAACGAAAGCAAATTCCTTTCTTTCTGCCCTTTTTACAAAAAAAAATGAACAAGGGCCTCAACAAGGGCAACCACTTCTACCACTACCATAGACCCCCAACCCATCCGACTAATACCCCGTACACCTCCAACCTCCCAAATGATGGAATCTTTGCCTATTCCACCCACAGGCACTGAAACACAAGAACCAGATGCTCAGGGTGTTGCGACATCATCTATTTCAAATCAAGTAGATGAAACACAAGAACCAACTATCCATTCCATAGCTGAAACACAAGAACCAGCTACCCATTTAGTAGCTGAAACACAGGAACCAACTACTCATTCAGTGGCTGAAACATAAGAACCAACCATAGCTGCCACACAAGAACCAGCTACAGCTGAAACACAAGAACCAGCTGCTGATATTGACACTGAGATACAGGAATCAGAGGTCCAGGGTGCCACAACACTACTTTCCTTACATCAACAAGCTGAAACACAAGAAGCAGTTGTTGATCCTGTAGTTGCTCCACAAGAACCAGCTAGTGCGGCTGTGACTGCTACACAAGAACCAGTCACTCCTCAACCAGAACCAACAATGGCCTCTGTTTTACAAGAAAATGAGTTCCTAAAGTCAGAACTAGAATCCTACAAGCAAGAGCTAGCCATGGCAAAGGAAGCCTATGAAAATGAACTTAATTTGTACACCCTAGCTTACACAACGACCATGTCAAAAGGAACTACAACAGAGAATCCGTATAGAGAATATATGTGCTGCCAATGTGGGGATATTTACTATCAAGTAGGCTACAAAGTAAGTCAAATCCCAATACCAGGAGCTCCCCCTACTCCTTCAAATTTTGTAGTCAAGAAAGAAGAACCTTTTGTTACACAAGAACCAGCTATAGCTGTCACACAAGAACCAACTACAGCTGAAACACAAGAACCAGCAGGACCTCCCAAGATTAAGACTGAGCCCTACCCTACAACAAATGTCAAATTTGAAACCCCTACTTTTGTTAACAAAGCTATACAAACAGTGCCTATTGAGGAATCTGCCCCTCCCAGCCAGATCAATATCCACACTTTTGTGGAACAATCTACTCAGACCTTACCTTACCCCACTACTTGCAATGCTGAAACACAAACTCAGCCATGGGATGAACAGGCAGTAATACAGAAATGGAAGAAAGAATATGCTGCTACATAGGCCAAAATCCTGCAAGAGCACAAACAAATCTGGATAAATCATACCTACTCAAATTGGGAAGCTTTAGAGCAGACACGCCAGGAAACTCGTGTCCTTAAGAAACAGAACAAAGAGTTGAAAGGCAGATTGGCCCTAGTATTTGACTTGGCACAAAATCTATTGGCTACAAGGAAACCATCCTGCAATTGCTCCTTGTTCCTTATGGAACGACTTACATGGTTTCAGATCAAATCAATCACAGAAGGCAGACCCCATGCAGTACTACACCCAACAGATTTTGTCAAAACCTTTGCAGAAGCCTCCACTAGGGATCAACACCTCCTCTGTGAGGCATACTTTCATAATAAGGCCATCTCCAAGAATAGGCAGCTGAACCTTAATCCTCTTGTCGGGGACATCCAGATTCGGGCATTCACCTCCTTTATCCACAATCAGATTATATGGCAGGATGACTTTATGGCTGCCAAGAACAATGAAGATAACCGCCTTCTCTCGATAAGACCAGAACCACAAAATGCAGCCACTTTTGTTACAGAATACTATCAATTTTTAAAGAAACCAGGGATGACTAAACACGATCAACAACTACAATCAACAATGCTTCAGGATTGTTAGCACTTCATCAGATCCACAGAGATTGCTGCCCTCCAGGCAAACAACTTGTTTTGGAAGCAATCCATTGAGAAAAGACAGGAACACAATCCTTTTAGCCCTACTAACCTCGAGATAGCAATCTCCAGGGTACCTAACTACATCCAGTGTGTTCAGCAATGTGCTGAAAGCTGGATAGTGTACCCGTTTTATTTTCCTATCCTCTGGTTGCCAAAAGAGAGATATCAAATCCATTATAAGTTGTCGAAGAAGACAGAGACAACATCTTGGCAAAGGTTACAATGTGTCTAAGGGTTCAGAGCGCCAACAGACAGTACCTCCCACAACTACTGCGTGAGTAACTTGCACACTCAGAGTCAGTATTCAGACTCTGATTCAGAGTGAAGTTGCCTGAGGACATGCAACATTTTAAGTTGGGGGGGATGTTAGGACCACACAATGTACCTTTTTCCCCATACTTTTTGCCACCATTACACTCTTGTTCACTTACATTTAAACTCATATTATCACTTTATCCTATCTTTCCAAAGGTATACAACGTCTCTTCTCTTTACTATACGTTTAATCTGTTTTGCATATAATTTTACATCACTCTCGTACTTAACCATTGATTAGAAATGTATAAGTGTTGAGACAGTTCAAACCGCAAATTAGCATTTGAGGCCTGTTGCTGAAACAACAACTCACAAAAGTTGTTACATAGTCCATGGTCAACGATGCTGAAACACAGAAGTTGTTACACAGTCCATGGTCAACGATGCTGAAACACAGAAGCTATTACACAGTCCATGGCCGACGATGCTGAAACATAGAAGATGCTACACAGTCCATTGTCAACGATGTTGAAACACAGAGGAAGTCGTTACATAGTTTGCGGTCAACAACAACTCACACAGATTGACTACAACAGTTGCACCATGAGACAAGCACCAACCATCGTTGCTGCCTGAGAAGTGCTGATACAGTTAGAACGCAAATCCCATGGTTGAAACAGCCTACGATTTGCGATGCTGAAACAACACACAATAGCAGTAACAAGAAAGAGCTATTACTCCATCCGTAACAGCAACACCTCACTCAACACTCGTAATAACATTCGATTGCGGGAGACTAGGATATCCTATTCCGGTTTATAAATTCGATCTGACTAAGAATAGGACTCAGATATACACCTGCAATATTTGATCAATTGTATCGAAGGGATTCCCTCTTTAAATAAGAGGAAATCATCATTCGAGAGGCATATTTCTGTACTAAGAAAGTTTTACAGAGAAGGACGTACTTCATTTTCAGATTGTAATATGATACATTGATAGATGAATAAAAGACTGTTTTGAGCACCCTTTTCTAGCCTCTTCGTTCCAGGGGAATCTTGTGAGAAGGGAGGGCCCACCTTATTCAAAAGATTCACCCGTTAGTTTTATAGTGTGTTAGTGTGATCTATGTTTATGCCTTGATTGATTTCTGTTTTGCTGAAACACTACTTTAATGAATTCTTCTTTGCTGACACAGTATTGAACTTTGTCTTGTTAAGAACTCTGTTTTACTGAATGTTACATTGTTTTCATGAAGTTCATGCTTGAGTAACTATTAATCATTTTAGTTAGCAATCTTGTGTGATGAATTTATGAAAGCTTGCTAATCAGAGACTGGTGTTGAAGGTTCCTTCTTTGGGAAGGAAATAGGGTCCTGTTCTCTGTTAGGATTAGTTAGCCTTCAATTATTTCCATAAGCATGCTAATCAGAGACTGGTGCTGAAGGTTCCTGCTTTGGGAAGGAAAAAGGGTCCTGTTCTCTGTTAGGATTAGTTAGCCTTCAATTGTTTCCATAAGTGTGCTAATCAAAGACAGGTGCTGAAGGTTCCTGCTTTGGGAAGGAAATAGAGTCCTGTTCTCTGTTAGGATTAGTTAGCCTTCAATTATTTCCATAAGCGTGCTAATCAAAGACTGGTGATGAAGGTTCCTGCTTTGGGAAGGAAATAGGGTCCTGTTCTCTGTTAGGAGTTAGATAGCCTTCAGTGTGCATTATTTCAGTTAAGCAATAATTTCATGAAGTGTGATGATCGAAAATAGGTGTTGAAGATTCCTGCTTTGGGAATAGGGTCCTGTTCTCTGGTTACAGAATAGTTGGTCCTTTCTGTTGCAGTATCTTGTGTTATTTTAATGTAATCTAGGATTCTTCAATTAATCATTTCTTTAAACTTTGAGCTCTGCAATAGGTAGATTTCTTTTCTATAATTCAAGTGAGAACTTCAGTTCATTCAAAGCAAGTGTGATTAATATATTTTCCTTTACTACAACTCTAGGTTGCTTTTGAAATTGAGCATATATAGTGCATGGTTATCTTTGAAATAAACAGACTTCCCTGGGTTGACAATTTATGTATCACTTGATTGTTTAAATTAAATAAGCAATTATAGTGACCAACACTCGCAAGCTGCATCATAGCTAGGGTGCGAACAGTTTGCAGGTTGCACTATAAGCAGGGTGCGAGAATGCTTACACGTGTGAAAAACGAGTGTTTTCTCGAATCTTCTAGAAGGAGAAACTTCCATGGTGAGGTGGCATCCGAATGGTTTGGATCTTACTCGCTTTCATGATTTAGTGGGATCATCCTAACCTCCTCACCTTATCCTCTTCAACTTATAAAAGGAGAGGAGCTCTCATGGAGAAGGGGTTCTTGAGCTTGTTAGCTTTGGTTAGCTTTGGAGGCTTTTGGGATTAGCTAAAGTTGGATTTGTCTTGGAATTATTAGCTTGGTTAGAGTGGCTTTGAGATTTGATTTGTCAAGATAGATTTTGAGTCAGATCTATGCTCTCAGAATTCTTGGAGTGAAAGTGTGTGGGGAACAAAGGACAGTTGGAAGGGACCTTACGACATCAAGGCCATGGTTGTAATCTCTCTTTCACATTTAATATGATACAGTAATATGATTCTTTCCTATAAAGCTTGTTGTGTTTTATTGCATGATTCCTTGATCACATACATAGGTTTATATTGAGTTTATGCTATTGCTATCACTTTGGTTGGTTGTGTTCTTTTACAGTTTCATCATTGTATGAGCATTGGAACGGATCTAGGATGGCGATGGCAAGAGGAAGCAACATTTTAGCGGTATGTCACCCATCCCTCTTTAGTTGGTAAATTCAATATTTAAAACTTAAGGAAAGCGTCATGTTCTGGTGTGTTTTGTTCTAGATCTAGGTGGATCTAGGGAGATCAGTTAGTGTCCGCACCTACCGATTTGTCTGATAACAGTAATGTTTCACATCATGATCAACATTGATTATTAGATTCTGTTGCATCCAATCACATGTGTATTCATAGACACTAGTTCTTTTCTTACTAGTCTATAGATGACATAGTTGTTTATATGGGAAATGATATTTTTTATAAAATTGTTGGAATTTGTAGCATTCAAATTAAGATGTATGATGGTTTTGTAAAGACATTAACTTATGTGAAGCATGTACCTAAGCTTAGAACTAACCTAATATATTTGGGCTTCCTAGATTCTAAAGTATACAAGTGTACAGTTCAAGGTTGAGTTATGAAGGTCTACAAAGGCATCTTACTAGTCATGAAGGATAAGAGGATCAAGAATCTTTATCAGTTAGAAGGAAGAACTGAGTCATATCATGCAACAATAGTATCTGAGAATGTCAATGATTCTACTCGACTATGGAATCAGTTTTTGGGTCATATGAGTGAGAAAGGACTTAAGGTACTGGTAGATCGTAAGTTACTTCCTAGTTTAAAGTATTTGAATTTAGATTTTTGCAAGCAACGTATTCATGGAAAATAGAGTAGGAAGAAGTTTAAAACATGAAGACACACTAATAAATGTATCATTGATTACATCCACTCAGATATTTGGGGACCATCTCCTACTGTTTCATATGGAGGAACATCATATTTTGTCACTTTTATAGATGATTTCTCTAGGAAGTTGTTGGTTTATTTATTGAAAAGATTTATTTGTTGTCACTTTTATGATGTATTTACTGTTTTTAAGCAATTTAGAGATTTAGTTGAAAAGAGTACATACATGTCAATAAAATGTTTAAGAATAGATAATGGTGGTGAATTTACATGAATGGAATTTGAGAACTATTGGAAGGAGTATGTGATTTATAAGCATAAAACCATTGCCTATACTCCTCAACAAAATGGTGTTGTTGAATGCATGAATCAAACTCTTCTAGAGAGAGCAAGGAGCATGCTTGGTAAATCCAAGTTGCAGAAGGAATTGTGGGAAGAAGTAGTATCTACAACTTGTTATCTAATAAATCGATAACCATCAACAACAATAGAATCTGATATTCCAGAAAAGGTATGGATAGGTCACCCTTGTGATTATTCAAATCTTGAAGTGTTAAGTTGTGAGGCCTATGCTCTTATTCCTAAACATCAACGTTCTAAATTAGATCCAAATTCAAAAAGGATTATATTTTTTGGGTATGGTGATGGTATTAAGGGATACAGGTTGTGGGACCCTACTTCCCACAAAATTATCATTAATACAGACTTTATATTTGATTAATCATCACTCATAAAATCAAATGTAGATGTTCAAATGAAACAAGGAGAATGTTGGCATAGGGGCAGACCCACGGTTCAACACTTCAACATCGCACCAACAAAACCCTAACTACCGGCCCTTTCGGCAACACCTGTGAAGCAGATGAAGTCTCACCCAAGGTAGAGGCAGGGGGGGTTGCAAGACTCAAGTGTCTACAACCTAGCTGGGACACAGATCTATGATTACACACTTCAACAAAGCACTTAGCCAATAGCATGCATTAAATTATGATTCTTATTCACTTGACAGATTAACCCTAAATATAGAACAATGCTATAATAAGAAGATCAAAACCTCTAAGCACTTAGTATTAGTTAATATCTAGCATTCATTCACATCATAAAGCACTAAGCAATCATAGATATATCTATCATACATCAAGAATAGCTCACTGAAAAAACATAAGAATAAACACCATGAAAATCATTGCACAAATCACGTCAACACAGGATATATGTGGTTCACCCCAGTGTGGGGCTATGCCCACCAACTCTTCTTCTTCTTTTTTAGCTTCTTCCAATATTCTTACATGCACCAAGCCACAGATCCAAGTCTTCAAAAGAAAGGAGATCTGTGTGCACCTCACCAGATCCTCCTTCCCCGGATTAGGTCAAGGAACAAAGCCAACTACAACCACTTGCACTTAGCTCTACAAGTCTCACATACAGTATGCACAAAGAATTCAAAACTATTCACACTTAGCAACCCTCCCAGGTTCTTTCATAAAGCTGATCAAAACTAGAATCACACATATTGCACTAATCTCACACTTCTTTGCACATAGCCAACACTAACACTTATCACATCGGCCATAACTACTTCTTACATCACTTAGCTACTTATTTCTACCTTAAAAAACGGGGGCCTAAGCATGGGTAAACCCATGGGAGAACATCCCATACCCGTTAAATAAAACGTAAAAGCCCCAAAAAGCCCGCAAAAAGGGTGAGATCCCGTGATCTCCACTTCGCCTAGGCACTCCGTCTTCGACCATCCTGTTGAAGTCCCAAAAATGGTCAAACACGAACAAGGTTCTCTCAAAACTTGGTCGAGGGCGAAAAGGCCCCCAACACTCACCTGTTACTCATCTCGAGTCACTCTAATCTAGGCAACTCTGCTTTGAAGGCCTTGAGCTTAGCTTGAGCTACCTCAACTTGTTTCTTCGCTAAAGCCTCCTGCTCGACAAACTTCTGGATGACTTGCTTGGTGGCAGGCCCTTCCAGGCACTATTCTACTATTGTGACCACCTATTTCAGCTATGATCCTTGTCCCTCGAGATCTTCAAAAAGTGTGAAGGCTTCGTCCTGCACCGACTGGAGTCTTTGGGTCACCTCCATAACTCGACTTTGGATGGAAGTGACTTGCTACTGAATTGTGCGCCTCTCCTGTGACCTTTTCATCTTTTACATTGCCGTAAGTAGTTTTAACTGTGATTTCACGGTGGAAGCCTGCTGCTTTGCCTCCTGGAGATGTGCCTCCAATGTCCTTAGCTATGGGTCTTCTACAAGGCACTCATAAGTCTACACAATTTGGTTGCTGAGTTGCTTGCATTCTGCGGACAACGCCCTGATTCTTTCTAATGAACTCCTGATAGTCTCTTCCCTTTGATATCGTACTTCTTTTGGATTGCTAGGCACTTCTTGAATTTCTAGCTATGCTACTCTTGCTTGGAGCTTTTGAATGGCCTCAGTGAACTTCCCTACTTGGATCTTAGTTGTATCTTCTTCCATCTATGCCAAGATTGACACAGAGCAAAGTGCTCTATTCACTGCCTCTCTAATCCCAATCTGCTCCGCGAGCAACTGGTCTTTCTCTTTCTGTATTTTCTCCTTGTCTTCTTCGAACTTCGCCTGAAGGTCATCTGTCTCTTGCTGTGCAACTTGAAGTTGCTCTAAGGCCTCCTCCTTTTCTTTCCTCAAGGCCTTTGTGGCCTTCTCCTTCTCTTCCTAGACTCAACGAAGTCAAGTCTCTGTTGCATCTACTAATCTGTGCAATTGGGTGGGCTCATCCCCCAATTCTACACCTTTTGATGACGATGGCACAATAGATACTGTGCAGCTCAAGTAGATGGCTTGATGTACCCCCTTTAGCTCTGCCTCGATTCTTTCATACATCATCTCCTACTTTTCTTCATGTCATTGCAAGATACCCTTTGAAGCATCTTCTACAGCTGCGATGATGAGGTCAACATCATCCACTATGAGCACATTCTGTGACTTAGGCATAGTGATGTAGATAAAGTGGTAGTCTGCGTGAAACTTCGCTAGTGGTATGTAAGTATGCAAGGTGTTCAGATTCATTCGGGGGAATGACTCAATGGCATGCGTGACTTGTAGGTAATAAGTGTGGAACACCACATTTGATTTCCATTTTTTCGCCATGTCACTCGAATACCATAAAGTGGTGAACCTTGCAGCCAATGGTTCTAATGGCTCGACTTTAGGGAATGTCTCTCCCTCTGGCATCTCCTAAGAAACAAATGCTATAATAATCAACAACCAACTAAAGTGGAACTCGTAGCCTTGGTCTTGTGCTTCACGACAGTCCTTCTCCAACTCATTAACGATATAACTTGCCCAATTCATCTGCATCCCTTCGATGCATTTTCCTACAAGGTCGACTACAAAGCCCGTGACTTGTGTCAGTCTGTTCTTTATGACGATATTGTCCGCTATCAGCTGACATGCTAGGCGCACTACACCATCCTAGATGGAGGCTACCTTGTAGCCTCGCTTCCCTTTCTCCACATCGTCATATGATTCTTTGATTCGCTGCGCCAATGAGCGATTTGATGTCTTCCCAGGGTAGAATTTTTTAGGGTCTGGTCCCTGCATGCTTAGTCCAGTAATGAGGTGGATCAACATTGGATCCATAGTGATGCACCTATCCAACCACAGGTACCTGCCATGGAAGCACGACAGGAGGAGTTTAATGCACACGTTAATCTCTTGATGTCGGTCGAAGTGGAGAATCGTCATCACGTTAAAGATGGTTGATCTCACGATCTCCTTGATCCACAGCTGGGGAACTATCTTAGGCTTCTTCCCAGTCATCTTTATCAGGTAGCGGTGTTGTATGAGCATCGCATAATTCTTCCCGTCGTTGAGGTTGAAATCACTTATGTTAAGAGTTGGGATCAGTCCCAACTACGGTCTTACTGCGCATATCCCTTTTAGGAGGTATGCCATGATGAGTGTCTACTCAAAATCCCTCAGGACTCTATAGTGAATAACCGCGCCAGACAAGGGCGGGATATAGTCAAGCAAGACTGAAAGGATCTACTTTGCATTCACGAGACCATCACGGTGCTTGCTTCTCTTCTCTATCATGGTTCGGGATGGCCCATATCAATGTTTGGGATGGCCCATTGACGAGGCTTGTATACCTGCAGACATAACCTTCTCATCCATAAGGTCGATCAAGATTTTTTCTATCGACTTCTCTACTACGCTATGTTTGCCCGACATACACACTCGTGGTCAAATATCTTGGACACTCAAGGTAATTAAATCGATGGCGAGGTCTTAGACAAAACAACGTGGTATGCAATCACTTTCCTGCTAGCTCGAATATCTCAATTTGCAAAAGTGGCCCTGGTGCGACATTCGACGAAATAAATAAACAATGTCATAACTGATTCCTTCAATGGGTCGAATTTCCTCAATCCATCATTGATGGTGTGGTCTCAATGGTCCAATGGCTATCTTTTCCAAAAATAACTATGTTTCTAACCATTCCGGAGTGTCATTCTAACGGCCGGGACACCTCCAATGGTCATATAGCTTCTCCATGGCAAAGTGCCTTTCTGTGCGATTCTCCTAATCTGATGAGGTTCAAGTTCTGCAAGCCTGCCTTCTGCGAAGTCTTCTTTGGAATTTCCTGCAGTTTTTTTAACTTTTCCTTCCTCTTATTGAGATTTCTTTCCTTCTTCCATGTGATCCGGGTCTCTGGATTCCTCTTTCCATTCTTATTCTTATTTTCTCCTAATGTATTAACTTCACACTGTTGAGGGTCTTCCAAAGGGTTCAAATGTAATACCTCTTCTCTTACTACTTCTGGGGTAGGTGTTCTTCCCTCCTGCATGGAAAGGTTCTTCAAGCCTTCTTGTGTTCTTTCAACTTTGAAAGATAAATCTATGTCCCTCAGTTGCTTCGACTTGTCCTCTTTTTCTTCTATTAAGCTCGCTATTCTCCTAGCCATGAAGTCCCTTAGTTCTTACTTTTTCTATTCTGTAGCTTCTTCCTCTGCTTTCCTCTAGATATGATCTGTCTCAATCCAAGTCTTTCCTAACAAAAGTGAAAATGGGGTGTTGTTCTCCACAAACTTAATGACTTAAAATTCTTCTTTGGTCGATGTTCCATGAGCAATCGTAGGTACATTAGTAACTCTTCCACACAGGGTTATCATCTTTCCTTTAAACAATCCTATCCTTCCCAATGTAGGAATCATAACTGGCTTTCCCAAAATTTCCCAAATATTTTTTGGCATAAGATTCACGTGCGTTCCCTCATCTAACACACAGTCTATGTCGAAGTCTCTTATTCTTGTTTCTATGCACTGATTCTCTTTTAAGATCTCTGGTAGACTGATGTCTCTATGATCCTTCAATGTTTCTCTCATCTGTAATAATATAGTCCCTGATTCTTTCTGATTCTCTAACATATCCTTAGTTTCTTGACCTTCCTCATGGTTTTCTTGTCTCAGGTTCATCTTTTCAACTTTAGCAATCATTCTAGGCAAATCCAAAACCTCATGGACAATAGCCTTACAACAAATACAAATAAGACATATGCCAGGGCATTCTTTAGCAAGATGCCCCGGTCTTCTGCAGTTATAACACAATGTCAATCCTCTCTTTCTCTTAAATGATCCCCAAACTTTCCTGTACTGCGCACTAAGATCACAGTGTTGGACTTGCAATCTCCACAAATTCTTTCTAGGATCCTTCATCCACTTGTTAGTCGAAAAATTATTTCTATGCATAGGAATAACATATCTTTCACTATCTCTATTAAATTTATTCAGATCAAATCTTGTTTCTTCTATTTGTGCCCTAGTTTTCATACTCAGACCAAATCTATCAAACATACCTAGATCCATTATTTCGAAGAAAAATTTTCTACTTATCTTACCTTTATCAAAGCACAAAGCTTTAAGATCTTACCTCTTTCCTTCATATTAGGTTCCTTTCTTAGCACTGAGCTTCAAAAGTCAACTAGAATATTGTTCACTACAACAACAAATCTACACACAGAGCTTTCTCTTTTCTCCAGTTCCTAGCAATCACAGTTTCAGGTCTTGACAATAGAACCATTTGTTGGCACAAGGGCAGACCCAGGGTTCAATGCTTCAACAACGCACCAACAAAACCCTAACTACTGGCCCTTTCAACAACACTTGCGGAGCAGGTGAAGTCTCACCTGAGGTAGAGGCAGGGGGGGTTGAAGGACTCAAGTGTATACAACCTAGCTAGGACACATATTTGTGATTACACACTTCAACAGAGCACTTAGCCAATAGAATGCATTAAATTATGATTCTTATTCACTTCGTAGATTAACCCTAAATACAAAACAACGTTGTAATAAGCAGATCAACACCTCTAAGCACTTAGCATCAGTTCAGATCTAGCATTCATTCACATCATAAATCACTAAGCAATCATAGATCTATCTATCATACATCTAGAATAGTGCACTGAGCAAACATAAGCATAAACACCATGAAAATCATTGCAGAAATCACATCAACATAGGATATAAGTGGTTCACCCTAGTGTGGGGCTACATTCACCAAATCTTCTTCTTCTTTATTATCTTTTTCCAATCTTCTTACATGCACCAAGCCACAGATCCAAATCCGCAAAGGACAAGAAATTTGCGTGCACCTCGCTAGATCCTCCTTCCCTGGATTAGGTCAAGGCACAAAGCCAACTACAACCACTTGCACTTAACTCTACAAGTCTCACATATAGTATGCACAAAGCATTCACAACTATTTGCACTTAGCAACCCTCACAGGTTCTTGCACAAAGCCGATCAAAACTACAATCACACATATTGCACTACTCTCACACTTCTTTGCACATAGACAACACTAGCACTTAGCACACCTGCTAGAACTACTTATTACATCACTTAGTTACTTATTTATACATTACAAAAAGGGGCCTAAGCATGGGTAAACCCATGGGCTTACATCCCATACTCGTTACATAAACCCTAAAAGCCCCAAAAGGCCCACAAAAAGGGCGAGATCCCACGATCTCCGCTTCGCCTGGGAGCTTCGTCTTCGGCCAACCTGTCGATGTCCCAAAAATGGTCAAACACGACCAAGGTTCTCTCAAAACTTGGTCGAGGGCCAACATAGAAGTACCACAATATCAACAAATTCAGTTTGAAACTCATTTATCTACAGAGAGAAAATGAACATGAAGAAGTTTTTGAAGACGTTCATGAAGAAGTTCCCATAGAAGAAAATGTAGATGGAGATAATAATAATAAAAAAAGTGGATCAACCAAAAACATCCCTAAGGAGATCTACACGAGTTAGGAGTCATCCTAGAAGGTATGATGATTATGTTTCATATTTTGCTTTAATTTCTAATGAAGGAGAACCTAATTGTTATCAGAAAGAAATGTAGGTATATGATAGTGTTAAATGGAAAATAACAATGAAATATGATTTAGATGCTTTAGAAATGAATGGAACATGGGACTTGGTAGAACTTCCAAAGGACAGGAAAATTGTTGGTTGCAAGTGGGTCTACAATCTGGAGAAGGGTGATGATGATAAGGTAGAAAGGTACAAAGCAAGGCTGGTTGCAAAAGGGTATTTTCAGAAAGAAGATATTGATTTTCATGAGATTTTTTCACCAATTGTTAATCTTGTTTCAATTTGAGTTGTGTTAGAATTAGTTGCATTACTTGATCTGGAGTTAGAGAAGCTAGATGTTAAAACAACATTTTTACATGTAGATTTGGATGAGGAAATTTACATGGAACAACCATAAGGGTTTGTTTATAATCACAACAAAAGGTTTGTTTGCAAGATTAATAAGTCATTCTATGGTCTAAGGTAGTCTCCCAGAAAATGGTACAAGAAGTTTGATTCTTTCATGGTGATCCAGAATTATACAAGAAGTGAGTATAATCATTGTGTTTATTTCAATAAGTTTAAAATGGCATATTCATTATTTTGATATTGTATGTTGACGATATGCTTTTAGCAAACATGAGCATTGTTGATATCGACAGATTAAAGGCTCATATGGCTAAGATGTTTGATATGAAAGATCTAGGAGCAGTAAAACAAATCTTGGGCATGGAGATACTTAGAAACAAGAAAAAATGGTAAGCTATGGTTATCACAACATAAGTATATGGAGAAAATACTTTTGAGGTTTGGTATGAACAATGTGAAACCAGTTTCAATCCCTTTGACTTCCCATTTCAATATTTCTTCAAGTTTATGTCCTAGTATAGATGAAGAAAATGAATATATGTCTCGTGTACAGTATGCTAATGCAGTAGGAAGTTTGATGTATGCAATGGTGAGTACAAGGCCAGATATTTCACATGCAGTTGGTGTTGTCAGTAGATACATGGAAAATCCAGGAAAAGAGCATTGGGTGGAAGTGAAATGGGAGCGTCAATATTTTAGGGGCACAAGTAATTACTATATCACCTATAACAGTGGTAGTGATTTAGTTTGCGGATATGTTGATTTAGATTTTGCATGTGATTTGGAAAAGAGGAGATCAACTTTAGGACATGGTTTTACTCTTGTAGGGGGAATTGTTAGTTGGATGTCAAAGCTTCAGAACATTGTTGCTTTATCCACTACAAGAAAATAATATGTAGTTGTTTCACATGCTTGCAAGGAAGCAATTTGGTTAACAGGTTTACTGGGTGAGTTAGGAAGGATGCAGGACAAACTAAAATTATTTTGTGATAGTTAAAGTGTTATTCACTTGGCTAAAAGTCCATCTTATCATAGTAAGAAAAAACATATTCATGTTAAATACCATTTTGTAAGACAAGTTGTAGATGAGGGTGGAGTGACTCTTGAAAAAGTCCATAGAAAGAAAAATTGTGCAGACATTTTCACAAAACCAGTACTGTTAGAGAAGTGCTTGGCTTCTCTTGTCTTACACGGAAGGTGACAAATACATTGGGCATGATATATCAGGTAAATTGTTGTCAAGGTGGAGATTTTTGAATATGTCAACTAATTTTCAAGATATTGTGGATATTGGCAGATTTAGTGGTTCCTATTTTTCAGATGTTTGTTAAAACAAATCTACAAATTTGGAGTTTTGTAACTAAGTGAAATTTGTATTTTAATCAAGTAAGCCCATTAAGGAAAAAGGTTGGAGAGGTTGGCATTGTAGAGTGGGTGGAATGGTTTATTGAACTCTTGAAAACCTACATATTATGGGTGTTGTATATTGTCTCTTGAATAATAATAAAATACTCATTATCATTGGCCTCGTGGAGGTTTCCTTTACAAGAAGGGTTTTACCAGGTAAATCAATGTTTTAATTTTGTGTATGTTTGTTTTTCTTTGTTATTAGTCTTGTTTAATATTTGCAATTTATCTACTTGTTATTTATGTTTACTCCATGTTAAAGTTAAAGCACTAAAGATATTACATATCTATGAAGAATGTAGAAAGTGAATATATATATAATTAATATAAAAAATATTGAATTAATAATTTATTTATAATCTACATCGAAATATTTGGAATTAGAAAGTATATATATATATATATATAATTGATATAAAAAATATTTAGTTAATATTTTATTTATAATCTATATCAAAATATTTTTTGCAATTAATAATTTTTTTTAAGTGTGGAGAGTATCAACTCCTAATTACACATCTCCATGATACTGGACTCTACAAAACTGCTCCAAAAAAACTATAGTTACATTGGAGGACAAAAAAAATTCTATTATCAATTTTGTTTACTTAAATTTAATTAAAAAAATTGGTTAATTGAAATAGAACTTTATGTACCTCCAGAAAAAACTCACATAAATTTGTCTACTTATGAGGTTTTGATTTATTTCTGTTTGGATTTGGCGCTTCCACTGGGCTTGTGCTAAAGGACTGTAAATCTTAAAAGGACTACTTGTGAATCTTTATCTGAAACTCCGGACAATGAGATATCACGATTTTGAAAACTGGGGCCATGGCAAATCAAAGTTGAAGATGAAGTTAGATTTGCGATAGTGAAGGCCACACAATATTGCTTCAAAAGAGATTCTACACGGCAGAGGGATTTGGTTTTACAGAGGGGACAATATGACTGAAGTGCGTCGCCACCTAAAAGTATTTTAAAGTTTACGTAGGATGAGGTGAGGCGAGTGTCCTACGTGAGAATTTCTGAAGGGTAAAGGTCAAGGCTCTTGTCCCATTTAGGGTACACCAAATCTTCTGTCTGAAATTTGTTTTGGTACATCCGTAGCAAAATGACTTGGTTCTCCTTAGCAGAAGTTCATAGTTCAATATAGATCTATTAATAAAAAATAATTGGGTTTTTTCTCTTTAAAGAAAATGGAAAAAGTTTCAAGAAATTTATAGATCTATTAATAAAAATTAATTGTTTTTTTTTCTTTAAAGAAAATGGAAAAATTTAATGATTGAATTTTTACTAATTAAATAATTTACAACTTTAAATTACAAATTTATATACTTATTAACTTACCTACATTACCTACATTGAAGGAATATTACCCTCTTTCTCACCTTTTGGGTAACTAGATTTCTCACCTTTTAGGTAACTAGATTGACATTTTCAATTCACTTAAAAATAACAGTACGGCCACCCCTCACAAACAACTATCCAAGAATTTGAATAAACAACTATATATCTCACACACTCAAGGCAATCTTACAAATCCAGGGATAAATAGGTGAGAAGAGACTATATATTCTTAAAAAAAAATTCACATAAAATATTATTGGTACAGGTGTAGTGAATGTTTAGCAGGGATAATTGGTTAATTAATCATTGGTGGTTTTTCATATGTGGAATTGTAAAACCAAAAATGGTTTAAGGTTTCATTATGTTTATTTATTGAATGCTTGGGTAGGAGGAATTGAAAGAGAGTTTTCAACTTATTACTATGTTATTAAAATTTCATTTTAGTAACATTTATGTTCTTGAATAATTTTGTAGAGAGTTTTTTCTAGGAAATTACTATTTAATGGTTGTGTCTTTATGTGTTGTTTATCAATTGTGTTTATTTAATTCTTTGCACATTCTGTTCCCATTGGTTAGTGTAGGAAGTACATTATGTACATTCACTTTATTTCAATTGGTATCAAAGCATAGAAATGGAAAAGTTTAATGGCATTAAATTTGTGCTTTGGAAGTTGAAGATGGAGGATAGATTGAGATCTTTGGGTGGAACCAAACCCGCTGGTATCAAAGATGAAAAGTGGGTAGTGATGAAAAGAAAGACAAGAGGCCTTATCAAGATTTGTTTGGCCAATTCAGTGTTATTGAATGTTTCTAAAGAAAAAGTCATAGCACTTCTCATAAAAAAGTTGACGGATTTGTACTAGGCTAAATCCCTGGTTAATAAAAAAATTTCTGTAGAATTTTTTTTTTCTTTGATAATGGGTAATGGTTATTCTCTAGTTGAGCACCTAAATAAATTTAATATTATTGTGACCTAGTTGATCTTAGTTGGAGTGAACATGGATGAGGATGACTATTGTATGACCCTTTTCTGTTCCTTGCTTGATTCATGTGACAACCTGGTAATGGCCATTGGAAGCATTGTGAATACGTTGGTGCTTGATGAGGTCATGGCTACTTTACTCTTAGAGGAGGTGAGGTGGAAATCTTTTGAATTCATGACAAGGTCTGGATCTTTGTGGAAGATCATAGGAAAAATGTAAGATGAGGAAAAATGGTTGATCCAAATCATGTGCAAGACCTAAGTATCCTAGAAAGTCCAACGCAACTAGTCCTTTGTTTGATGCATTCCATTTTGATAATGAAGAATATTCACACAACCTTGTTATTGTTTATGGAGACATGATCCAAGTAGCAAAGCATTAAGCCAACAAATCAATGAAAACTTGTTATAGGTTTGAATATTTCACTGGTCAATGTTATTGAATCACTCTTTTGTCATATTTTTGTTTTAGATTTTCAACTTCCACAAATGTAAAAGAAATGACATTTTAAGAATTTTTATGAGAAAAAAAAACCATGAAAAACTTTTATTTTGGTTTGTGGATTTTAACAGAAGTATGAAGAATGCCCAAAAAGATTAAAGAACATGAATAGATAAATACATAAATCAATCTCTAAAAACATTAAAATATGTTCTCTCTATCTCTCATACTCGAAGCATGCGAATCTAAATATAGGAGAAAGTAATTTGCTATTTTTAAAACAAACAAAACTTTGAGGAAGAAAAAAGGATCAAAATTTATGCACATTAAGCAACTGAAAGTTAAAGATTCATTCACACCCAAAGAGTCATTGAAAGAGAAATGAAAGGTTGTGACCATTTCTTGAGAAAGAAAAGGACAGACTTCACATTCAGAATAATTTTTTATGCAAAAGAAGACAAATGGGAAGTTTTGACATTAAATTCACTACAAGATAAATCGAAAAGTATGCAGAATTGTTCTTATTCCAGACTTGAGCAAAGAAACTACAACCTCAAAATTACGTGTGTATTTGATCAAGACAAAAGGACAAATGCGGGATAACGAAGGTTAAATATGGAGAAAATTATACTATATTATTATTGTAAAGGGATGTAACGAAGGTTAAATAAGGAGTAAATTATATTATATTATTATTGTAAAGGGATGTTTCTAATTCTATTTTGAATAAGTTCGAAATTTTAAAATGATTTTGACAAAGTAAAAGTAAGAGGCCAAGGACCACATAATTAGAATGATAAGGTTCTAGCAAGTATATGGCTAAAGACCATTTAGGATTTCAATCAAAAATACTTTGTATTTTTTTAAATGGTTTTCATTTTTGCATTGTAAGCTATATTGATATGTTAAATAAAGAGTTATTGAACGCTTGTGTACTATAAGCTTGTGATATTGATGATAATTGTAAGATATATTTCTCATTTTAAATTTTCTTAGTATTTATGAGAATGAACATTTTTTTAAGATGTTGTGGCATAAAGGGAATTTACTTAAATATTAATGTTTATGTTTTTTTAAAATCACATTATACTAACATGTTCAACATGACTTTCAAGATATGGTTGGTTCAACATAACTTTCAAGATATGGTTGGTCTTTCTTTGGCTCCTCCATGTAAGCTTGGTAGTAGTGTGCATCCATAGAGGTAAGCTATATTTCATAT
>JASDQU010439323.1:11597-31760 GCA_032191745.1 Picea mariana
TTGCATGATTTAAAACAAAACAATATTTCGAATTTAGCACCAAAGATTTGACCATAAAACTTATGTGTTGTATGAAACCATTGCACCTAGGAATTCGATCAAAGACAATATAACATTAAACCACCATTGTATCAAGGATTCGATCATAATCACCAGAATACCATTGCATCACAAACTTATAAAATGAAGTCATATTAACAAAAAATGCAAAGTGAGAAAAGGTTTTGGTGTCTTGCCAACTGTGTGACCATTATTGAATTAGAAGTGAAATGACCACATGAACAAGAGTATTCACAAAAATCCAGTGACGATTTTAATGCCATCGACATGACTTCGAACTCAAGGTTTTCACGCTTGCAGTCGTGAAAATGAAATCAAAAGGCAGGTGTGCAAATGCGCAAAATAATCATGTCATTTTATTCAAAAGATTACGATGAGAATCAAGGGTTCCAAAACAATTATGTAGGCAGCTTATAAGGATAGGATAAAAATGTGAAATGGCTGCCAACAATGGAAACACACTAGTAGAAGCAGTTATCTCTGCCAAAAGAACAAATTCAGATTATGATAATGAGAATAATTCTAACTCAAAAACAACCAGAAAATTGTTTAAACATCATCATTAATCAAATATTCCAGCTGTGCTTAAAAGATGAAAACTGATAACAATCTTAAGACAAGCAAGTGATGATATTAAAGATAAATCTCCAATACTGTTGACAGAGCCACTGCTGCCAGCAGACGTTCATAGCCTCGACAGGGTTTTCATTTAACCCACTCTGATATCTGTATCCTACCAAGAAGTTCCAGATCAGAATAAAGGACATTTTAAGGTCAAGAGATTCTATACTTACGAATTTTCATATACCCAACATTTCTTCGCTGCGTGTGGGCCTGTTCAGTACCCCGACGAAGTTTTCTTGGCATCATGCATGCATTTACCCACTGCCAGCAGACCTGTTCAGCATCTCGGCGGGTTTACAGTCACTTCCCACATCTCTTTTATGATTTAATTTTTTAAAGATATATAATTGAGCGGGCTGATGCTGAAAATTATGATATTTTAGACATGTTTTTACAGTCCTTGAAAGAATTTTTTAAAACTGTCCTTCATTAAGATTCAAAGATGGTTTGTTTACAAAACTGACCTTCTAAGGCAGGGAGACATCCTCTGAGTTGTTCCCTTAAGGAACAAGGATAGCATAAGAAGATAATGGATGAATTGGGTTACCTAGGTTTGACATATGTCAATTCCATTGGATGAATAATGGATGAATTGGGTTAACAGATTCCTAACGGCTGGGTAAGGGACAATAATTTTCATCCTAGATTTCAAAAGATAAGATCAGAAGTGCTTGACTGCTTTGAAAATAGAGTAGGCTTGTTGATCTACCACTGGGTAATTAAGTTCTGCACCTTTGAAATAAGAGCTCATAAAGGCAATGCATACTTCATTGTTTTCAGCGTTCTTTTGAGTTAGAACGCCGGCGTAGGAGCGATCAGAAGCAAATGTGTAGAGCGTGAAGTCTTGCAAAAAGTCGGGGCTCGTGAGAGAAGGAGCATCTATTATGGCCTTTTTTATTGAATTAAAAGCTTGATTTTCTAAGGGTCCCCAGTGATATTGTGCGTCTTTCTTAATTAAATTCTATAAAGGTCTCACCATCTCAGAGAAACTGGGAACGAATCTCCTGACGAAGTTTATCTGGCCTAAGAAAGACTACATAGACATTTTGGATGAGGGAGGGGGGAGTTTCGAGATGACTTGAGTCCTTTCAGGGTCGATAATCATCCCTTTGCTTGACACAATAAATCCTAAGAGTTTACCTTGTTCTACTGTGAAGATAGATTTTTTAGGATTTAAGGAAATGATGTATTTACGACATCGTTGTAGAATAGCTCTTAAATGAGCTAGATGATCGGTTTTGTGTTTGGAAAATACAGTAACATCATCTAAGTAAACTACGATGGATTGATTGATTAAGCCTCGGAAAGTGATGTCCATCGCTCTCTGGAAAGTGGCACCGACATTAATCAATCCAAAGGGCATTTTCCTGTAAGCGTAGGTGCCCCATGGAGTGCGGAAGGTAGTTTTAAGTTGGTCTGGAGGAGACATCAGGACTTGGTTGTACCCTAAAAAACCATCCAATAAGGATAGTCTTTCAGAACCAGATACCTGTTGAAGGATCTATTCCATGGGTGGGACAGGGTAGTTGTCTTTATCAGACGCTCTATTAAGGTTTTGAAAATCGACACATAGTCGGATTTCTCCACTTTTCTTCCAGACAGGGACAAGGTTAGAAACCCATTGCGTGTGCCTAACTTGAAAAATCATCTTAGCATTTAGGAGTTTATTTAATTCTTTTTTGACGACCGGTTCGAGCTTAGGGTGCATTTTTCTTAACTTTTGTTGAAAGGGTAAGGTTTGAGGTTTCATAGGAATGACGTGTTGTATAATGTTAGGGTCAAAAGTTTTAAGGTCGTCATACGTCCACGCAAAAACATCTTTTAATTCCTTAAACAATTTAATAAATGCGGCTTTTTCTTGTTCAGAACACCCCACCCCTAAATTAATGCACTGGGGATTGTCATTAGTTCCCAAGTTTACTTTTTCATATGATAACGAGGAACTATTTGTTTTACAGTTGACTGATTTTTTGAATTTATCTTGAAGATCATAAAATTTCTCTAATCTAACTACAGATTTAGGGATCGAATTTACCATGTCCGATGAAGATTCAGGAGATCTCGGATCTGGTATTACCATGAAATTGCGCAGATTGTCATCATGAGTGCAATTGTCAATCACTGCGCCTTGGAAAGTTTCTTCCATATGCAGGAAGCTAATAATCTGTTGATCGTCGTCAAAGACTCTCCAATTCATGATGTTGTCGGGAACAGATGGCCTGAACAATAGTTCGACGGAGAATGCATTCGGGGGCAAGCCTTCTGCAGGAAAGAGTTTGGAAGCTACGTTAGCTAATAGATCATCTTCAGAATTATTCAATCTAGGAATAGAATTTATATTGAAAGCAGAAAACTTATTCATTAGATTCCATACCTCGGATTGGTAGCTTTTGAGATGCGGAGATAGACAGTGGATAGAATCTCTTACCTATCTAACCATGATTTCCAAATCGCCAAAGACAGTCAAATTTTAAATGTTCATATCTAATGTTTTTTTGAGGCCCTGCAATAAAGCCTCATATTCTGATGTGTTATTAGTACATTCAAATTCTAGCCTACATGAAATCAGGGTTTTGCTACCTACTGGATCAATAATAACGCAGCCTGCACCATCTCCTTCTTTGGACTTTGACCTGTCAAAGTAAAGAGACCAAATTTGATTTTTATCGGGTGCATGAGACCATTTTGTAGAAACTGCTGGCTACACATATGCTACAATCTTAGACTGTTGTTCTGGGTTGGTGATAGCTGAAGTCTCGGCCATGAAATTGCCAAAAAAGGTATCCATTCCTTGTATTTCAGGTGAATTAGCAGAAGGTGTAAATGGCTCATTGGGATCATTTAAATCTGTGATTGTGAGCTTTAGGTAGTGTTCACGATTTANGACGATAATCTTATAAGCACATTCCATAATTTGCCTACGACTTTAACACTAGTTCGATCAAGTTGGATGATTTTTAAAGTGGATGGTTCAACCTCAGCATTAATCTTCTGACACACAGACCATGGCATTACATTAGATGACACTCCTAAATCTACCATACAATTGTGCATGTTTCTATTAAATATTTCGAAAGTTAACAAAAATGGAGGTACATTTCTGCGAGTACTAAGGGTGGAAGCTTGTGGCTTTTTACTTGTAGTCTCTAAAGATAATTTATCTACATTTGTTACATTATTTACAAGAAGGCTTCCCTTCTTGTGAGGATCAGAATTATTCTTAGCGGAAGTCTTCTGAGGAACTTTGTTTTGAACAACCTTGTTACGTCTTGAATTACCATTTTTTCTATTCTTTGCGATGTTCTGTAACATTTTTTGTAGCAGAAACGAAAATTTTAATAACTCATAAACAGAAATATTAGCCCTTAACTTTTTTAGATCTTCAACTAAATCATAATCTAAGTTGGGGTTTCATGACTCTGTTTAGTCTCAACTGGTTTAGATTACTTTGGGGGCAAAGTCGTAGTGTTTTCGGAAGAAGGTTTGTTTGTTGTCTTACTCCTAGTATTGTAGGGATGTACCGTCTCAAAGTTAGCTTGAAAAATGCTATTCGAGAAGTGTCCAAAAATGTTTGGAGAAGATTCTTCTTCTTCCACTGTCTCTTGTTCAACTACCTCCTTAGGGATCTCAGGAGGCATCAAGTTATCCTGGGCTTCTAGAATTGTTTGAAGGGTGAATTGCAGACTTTCTAGATTTAGGCCCTTGGTATTTGGATTAGGTCGGTTGGTGGGAAAAGGCTTCCTGAATGGGGGTTTGTAAGGCCCTTTGCTTGAATAAGCTTCTTCGGCCATCCTTTTCAAATATATAACTTGATTTGATAGTTTTTGAATGACTTTAGTTAAGTTTTCTAAATCCGATCTTTTAGGTTGTGTTTTATTTTGAGCAGGTCTAGGGAGGATTTCGATCTTCTTTTTGGAAGATGAACTAGTCTCTGTTTCATTGCTAGTAGTTTCTTTTAAACTAAGGATGTCTTTTTTGATCTAGCTGGCCTCTTTGAAGGCCTCTAACAATGTGGCTTTCTTAGATCATTTTACCCAAATGGCTATACTTTGATGCAAGGCTTTAGTATAGTATGCTATGATAAGATTCTCAGCAGGCATCGAATCCGTAGGGATTCGGTTCTTAAGTGTTAAGAATCTTTGGTTCAAGTCTTTTATTTTCTTTTTGGGATTCATCTTTAAACTAGAAAGCTCCATGACTAGAACTTCTGGGGACTTATCATCTCCGAACTTCTCAAGAAAGCAGGATTCGAACTTCTCCCATGACACAATGGTATGGGGTTGCTGGGCAAAGTACCAAGTAGAGGCATTGCCCTCAAAAGTGTAGGGGAACAACCTACAGACTACGTCTTTGTGCTCAACATTACGGAGTCTAATGGCTAACATAAACTTTTTAATGTGATCTTCGGCGATCTGTTTAGAATCAGGTTCAAACTTGGGGAGCCACTTCTCCGGATGTTTGGGTAAGGGATGCTGAGGCCCAGGTACGGCTATTGCATCTTGGTCGAGCCAGGGTCTGGCAGGATTGTTCTAGTTGGCCATTGGTGTAGGTGGTGTGAAAGGCTAAGAAGGGGAACTGCCTTCATCAGAAGAGTCTTTACCAGAAGAAGAAGGGGATGATGGAGGTGGTGAAGGTGATATTCCATATCCTCCTGTAGCAGGAGTGAGGATTGGATATGTAGGGTTTAAAGTGAGGTTAGTTCCTCCAAGATGTTATCTGATATTAGATAAGTCTAAAGGTTGGTCCAAAGGTCTATTTGGTTTCCTTAAACGGGTGAAGGCACTATGTGTTCTTAAGAGAGATTGGTGGACAATCTCTTGTACATCACCACCTGTAGGATTTGGGGTTGTTGGTTCAACTGTGATCCGTAGATCGTCGTTTGATGTGGTTGTTGTTTGAGGGGGGATGTTTTCATTTGAATGACTTCTTGTCACTATAGGTGAGTGGTTGGGTGGTGGAGGAGTCTTATGAATGCCTCGTGCCATTAATAATTTTCAGGCCCTCCTTCTAGCGCCATTTGTTGACGGGCAAGATTGAACGCTCGTCAACTGGAGGGGTGGATCCAGTCCAGGGTTGTCTAAATAAACCAAGCCGTTTGGGATGATCCAATCAGATGGGTTTAGTGGCTCCCTTATCCGATCTAAGTCCTAGGAAAACGAAATAAAAACTAAGCTAAAGAAACTAAAATAAAAAAAACATCTACAACAAACTATATACAAATCTAAAACATATATATACAGCTTACTTACTAATATTATACAACAATAATTCTATGAAATTAAATGTTCAACTATCAGCAAAATTAGATCTAAATTATATATGTACAGTACTTACAAAATACAAATTTTGATCTAAATTTGCAAAAATCATTGGTAAAATGTCTTATGACAGTGAAATCATTATTTTTTGATTTTTTATATCTTTTCTGTGAAAGAAGAGAAATGCAAACTAACTAAGCTAAGCAATTAAGATAACAATCTGTACTATACATCTATCTAAACTACTGAGAATTCTTGAATTTATTAACTATTAAATTGAAAATAACAAACTAACCTAAAGTAGCGCTTCCTATTTGTCTGTGCACAATACTCAATTTAGTTGTTTGATGGGAAGAAACCCACACCAGATTTTTACACAAGCTTCTTGTAAATAGGAATCAGTAGTGCTCTTTGAATACAAATGACAGAACAAACAAGACAAAAAACAATAGCAATATTATGATTTAAACATCATCACATTTAGATAAATCCCAGTGCGAAGATTTGTACATAACCGTTCATTTAATGAAGAAGATAAACCTTCTATTAATTAAATTCAAATAGAGTGATTGCTGTGAGTAAAATGAGACACATCAAATATGGACAAAATTTAAGTCATAACGCATCAAACTGTAACAAGTCTTGATATCTAAAGTAGTCAATAACTTGATCACAAATTAAAATGCACAAAACTTGAATGAAAGTATGATGAATTGAAAGTTAAAGCTGTTACAAAAGATCAAATTCCATTCGAGTCTGTATAATAATAAGCCCATAGTCTTTGTTCTCCCAATAGTAATGGGTTCTTTACAAAAATTAATGAGTATATAAAGGCCATAGGGTAAAACATCCCCGTGGGAATTATCAAAAGCTATTTGGAAAAATCTAGGAACAATCTCCCAAATCTCTATTTCTGCCTAAGGCTAACAACTTAAAACAAAACTATATAACAAAAAGCATGTTTTAAACTGCCACAGCATGTCCAATTTCTCATTGAAATTCGTATGTACCTGTAGATAGGCAAAAGTAGACAATTTTAGATAATGTTTTAATTGTAAAATCCAAATTTTATGACTAGCTACAGAATCTCACGATTCTTTAGTTGGTCATATTTACAAACAAAATCATTTTAAATTAATGCAAATGATAACATAAATGTATATGGTGAATCAAACAACTCTTAATTACTAATTCAAATCAAAGCCAGACATTCACACTAAAAGTAACCAAATATTTTATGCCAACTCAAAATAAACGAAATCGTATTGAATTAATCGAATGGTAACAGGGACATATGCGATCTGTGAACCAACTTTTTATTACTAATTCAAAATAGACAGAATCATTTTGACAATTCAAAATCAACGAAATCATTTTTGAATCAAGAGATTATATTCTATTTATCAAACGAATCTTTGATACTAATCCAACGCATACACAAACGACTATGCTAATTCAAACATACAGAATCGTTTCTGAATCAAACCAAACAGAACTAAATCAAACAAACTCAGAGCCATCACAATCGTTTATACTAATTCAAGAACAATAAAATCGTATTAAATTGGTTCAATCAAAACATAGCTATATCCAATTTTAGCAAACGAATCAACGCAAACAAAATAGTTTATGCTAATTCAAAACAAAAATTTTTGTACTAATTCAAATGCAAAAACGAAATCATTCTTGGTAATTCGAAGTAAACAGAATCGTTTTTGAATCTATTCAAACAAAACAGAGCTAATTCAGAGCAAACACGATCGGCTATGCTAATTCAAACCAAATCATTCAAAAATCGATATTGAAATAACATCCATGGGCTGTAAGAAAACGATTCGGTCAGGATAACTTTGAGTTAACAAAGGCAGTAGCTGCCTCAACATTTCTGAAGATGATAGAACCCGTGGTCTTTTTATTCTTATTGTAAGCTTGTAGCCTGTCATTTTCCTTTGACAACATAGTAACCCGTTCCTCCAATGATTTAATTTTAGATTGCAATAGAGGAATATCCATGTAGTATCGTTCTAGTCAAGAATTGCATTGAGTACACGATGGTTGATCAGGCCGAGCCACTACAGGTGAGGATTATTCTAAGTTACCAGGGGTTCCACTGTCAAACTTAATTCCCGAGAAGCTAGGGTCATCCTTGAGGCATGGTGGGAGGTTGGACACGTAGTCGCAGGGTTCAACAGAAAAAAGGCCATGAGAGTAGGGGTATTCCTTGGTCAAGAAGTGTTCAATTTCAGAGTCCGAATCCTCTCTCAAAACAATAGGCTTATGGTCTATGTTTTGTTTGGGCTTGTTCCAAGCACACCTAGATATCCATCGTGCATTCTTCTTTCCCTTACTATTGGCATCAGTATTACCCTTTCCCTTCTTCCTTATAGGCCTCTTAAAGGTCTTAGTATTGTCTTTAGAACACGATTTGGGCAAGGTATCAAGTAGGTCAATGTTGGGGTAGTTCGAGGGTTTGACAGGGGGTAGAAGGGTAGGAGGTGGCATGGCAGGCCCAACCAGGGTTTTGGTGACCACAGTCTTGTCCACTTGAACACATTTGGGAGGGGCAAAGCCATTCCTTGATAGGAAGGCTTTCCAACAGTCACCACTAAGATTCAAATGATGAACAATAACGATTTTGATCAAGCAGTGATAGAAGAGGCTAGAATCAGCCTTCTCCCACTTAAATTGTTTAGACATTTTATAAAGACTGCGTAGTAGGTAGTGAGTCATATTCAGAGGGAAGTCTATGAAATTCATAAGTAACCGGAGATGTTAAAGAAACACTAAACCATAACGACCTTCATAGGTCACAAATTGCTTAACAATGGCTAATAGATCATGCCACCTAGACTTAAGGGCAGGGACAGGCATACCTCTATCACAACTGAAAATTTTCCTCGATGTGAACAAAAGCGGCCATGAAACTTCATCCACTTTCAAATTCTTAAACCAACTATGCCCTTTAAATGGAAAACCCGTAGCTGAACTGAGGAATTCCTCATTTAATTCAAGCTGAATATCTCCAACTTTGGCCCTACATCCGTCGAATGTGAGGGAAAACTGTTGGGCGACCGCAAGGTTGAAACCCTCAAATTTTTGGATAAAGACTAACCAGCCATTATTCTCCAAATCCTCATGATCATTGTCAAAAAGTAGTAGCGTTTGGATGCCATTAGGTTCTATGGGAACTACAGGTGCCATAGGAGAGAGCACACAGTGGGTAGGGTAAATGGACAGGGGTTTAGATAGGGTATACGCAGACCGAAGGCTCACAAGCTTCCCCAAAACCAACAGAGGTAACCTAAGATAGAAGGCAGGCATTAATGCCTAAGTGTGCGAGGGTGGTGGAACAAAAAAAACCCATGCAAAACATTCATATCGAAATGTACAATCGACGACACTATGGTGATTCAAATCACTATTGGTGTGTGTTAAAAGCAATGCCAATCAAACAACTATTGAAAACTATGATAAGTAGACCCGAATATCTGCATAAACAATAGTGTTTGCATGATTTAAAACAAAACAATATTTCGAATTTAGCACCAAACATTTGACCATAAAACTTATGCGTTGTATGAAACCATTGCACCTAAGAATTTGATCAAAGACAATATAACATTAAACCACCATTGTATCAAGGATTCAATCACAATCACCAGAATACCATTGCATCACAAACTTATAAAATGAAGTCATATTAACAAAAAATGCAAAGTGAGAAAAGGTTTTGGTGTCTTGCCAATTGTGTGACCATTATTTAATTAGAAGTGAAATGACCACATGAACAAGAGCATTCATAAAAATCTAGTGACGATTTTAATGCCATCGACATGACTTCGAACTCAAGGTTTTCACGCTTGCGGTCGTGAAAATGAAATCAAAAGGCAAGTGTGCAAATGCACAAAATAATCATGTCATTTTATTCAAAAGATTACGATGAGAATCAAGGGTTCCAAAACACTTGTGTAGGCAACTTATAAGGATAGGATAAAAATGCGAAATGGCTGCCAACAATAGTCAAACAGAACGCAAATCCCGTTGCTGAAATAGTCTGTGATTTGCGATGCTGAAATAGTATACAACAACAGTAACGAGAAGATAAATAAAGAAGTTGTTACATCGGACGCAACAGCTACAGCTCAACCCAACACCATTCCAACTATTGTAACAACATTTTGCTACGGGAGATCAGAATATCCTATTCCAGCATAGAAGATTAGATCTGACTAAGAATAGGATTCGTATGTACACATGTAATTTTATGATCAATTGTATTAAGAGGATTCTCCTCTTTAAATAAGGGAAAATCATCATTAGACAGGGAGGATTTCTTTGGCTAGAAAGGAATTACAGAGAAGGGCGTGTTCACTTTGGATATTGTAACATGATACAATTGACAGATGAATAAAAGACCATTCTGAGCATTTTTTCTTAGTCCCTTTCATTTCCTGGGAATCTTGTGAGAAGGAGAGGGCCCACCTTCTTCACAAGATTCACCCATTAGTTCTGTAGTGTGTTAGTATTATTTTTGTTCACGCCTTTTTTAAACTCTGTTTTTCTTAAACTCTACTTTATTGAACTCTGTTTTGTTGAAACTCTACTTTACTGATTGTTACATTGTTTTCATACAATTCATTCCTGGGTAACTATTTTGATTGGTAATTTTGCTTGATGAATTTATGAAAGTGTGATAATCAGAGACAGGTGTTGAAGATTCCTTCTTGGGGAATAGGGTCCTGTTCTCTGTTACAGAATAGTTAACCTTCAGTACTTGTCAATCATTTTGATTGGAAATGAGTTCATGAAAGTCTGATAGTCAGAGACAGGTGCTGAAGATTCCTGCTTTGGAGAATAGGCTCCTGTTCTCTATTACAGAATAGTTAGTCTTCCTTGCAGTATGATGAAATATTTATTTTCCTAGGTTGTTTTTTTTTAATGTAATCCGGGATTCTTCCTTAAATCTCAAACTCTACAATAGATAGATTGTTTTTCTGTAATTCAAAGTAGAACTTCAGTCTATTCAAGGAAAGGTGTGATTAGTGTACTTTTACTACAACTCTAGATTGCTTTTGAGATTGATCATATACAGTGTGTGATTGCCTTTGAAATAAACAGACTTCCCTGGGTTGACAATTTATGTAACACTTGATTGTTTAGTTAATAAGCAATTACAATGACCAACACCATGTCTCTCACAAAGTGATACTAAACATCAATATGATTTTTCTTCAAATGATAAGCAGGGTTCTTTGCCAGGAATATTGCACTCTAATTGTCACAATCTAATCTCAATGCTTGTTGTACCAACCCAATACATGAACACAATCTTTGTAACAATTCTACTTCCTTGCTTGCATGCGTGGTTTCCATGTATTCAACTTCTATAGTTGAGAGTGCCACTATAGCTTGTATTTTTCTCATCCAACTGATTACTCCTCCAAATAGGTTAAACACATACCCACTTGTAGATATTTTGCAATCTAGATCTCCAGCCCAGTTTGCATCAACAAACCCATGTATGTCCAACACTCTGTCCATTCCTATTCTTCCTTGGTAGAACAATCCATAACTAGTAGTGCCATGCAAATACCTGAAGACCTTATTTACTGTTTTCTAATGCTCCTTCCTTGGTTTTGACATATACCTGTTCAAAACTCCCACTGCATGTGCAATGCCCGGTCTAGTACAAACCATTGCATACATCAAACTGCCAATTGTACTAGCATAGGGAACATGGGACATGTCCTATTCTTCTTCTTGTGTCTTAGGACACTGGTCCACAGATAAATTTACACCTATAGGAATAGGAACCTTGACTAGTTTACTTCCATGGATATTAAACCTCTGCAATATCATCTCAACATATTTTCTCTGATTCAACCAAAGTTTCTTGTTTGCACATTCTCTTTTAATCTCCATTCCCAAAATGAAGTTAGCAACACTGAGATCCTTCATGTCAAATTTGGAGGATATATGTGATTTCACCTCCTTGATAACATCCATGTTATTTCCTACCAATAACATGTCATCAAAACACAACACTACATAAATAAAGTGATTACCAACCTTCTTGGAATATACACAGTGATTAGCCCAACTTCTCACAAATCCTAATCCAAGGATGTATGTGTCAAAAATTTTGTACCACATTCGAGGTGAATGCTTCAGACCATATAGTGACTTATTTAGATTACATACAAACTCTTTCTTTCCCTTCACTACAAATCCTTTTGGATTCTTGATGTAGATTTGTTCTTCCAGATCACCATGTAGGAATGATGTCTTCACATCCATCTGTTCCACTTCAAGATCAAAATAAATAGAAATAGATAAAATAAATCTAATAGAAGTTAACTTGGAAACATGAGAAAAAATATCACAAAATTCAATTCCCTCTACCTAGGAATAACCTTTTGCTACTAACCAAGCTTTGTATTTCTCCACTTTTCTTTATGCATTAAAATTCTTCTTAAACAACCATTTTCTACCAACAAATTTCCTTTTAGTTGGTAACTCAACTAGATCCCATGCCTCATTCTTATCCAAGGCATCCATTTCTTCAACCATGGCCTTCTTCGAGAGTTTACTATCCTCTGAATTCATTGCATCCTTGACAGTTTTGGGATCATCATGAGTAATAGATAAAGAAAAATTAGAATGAAAACTAGGTGGACTATACCTTTCTGGTTTCCTTCTTTCCCTCAATGATCTCCTCAATATTGGGGTATGAGGTTTTTCTTCTTTTGCTTCATTTTCTTCAGTTGATTCATATTTTGCATCATCCAACACAAACTCTTTTCTCAGGTTGTTCTTTCCTTGGTAGGAATTCTTGTTTGGGAACATCTTCCACCTCTCTAAAAACAACATCCTGACTGTAAATAATGTTCTTATTTTCTGGGTTCCAAAGCTTATCACCTTTCACACCATCTTTATAACCCATAAGATACACTTTTCAGCTTTATTATCCAACTTACTCCTATTTTCCTTTGGAACATGTACATAAGCATCAAAACAAAACACTCTAAGATGCTCAAGAGAGGGTTTCTTACCAGTCCATACGTCATGTGGAGGTTTATCATCCAACACTAATGAGGGTGATCGATTGACCAAGTAACATTTTGTACCCACTACCTCTGCCCAAAATTCTCATCCTAAATCAACACCACTAAGCATGTTGTTTTGTTTTTCCATCAGTGTCATGTTCATCCTTTATGCAACTCCATTCTTTTGAGGTGTGTATGGATTATTCTTCTGCCTTGCTATATCACACTTCTTATATAATTCTTCAAATTCATTTCTACAAAATTCTCCACCATTATCTGTCCTCAATACCTTTATTTGCCTCTCTGTTTGATTTTCTACTAGAGCCTTAAACTCTTTAAATTTATCAAACAACTTATATTTCATTCTAAGAAAATAAATCCATGTGTTCCTTGAGAAATCATCTATGAATGAAACATAATACAAAGATTTACCTAGTGATGAAACATGAACATGTCCAAACACATCACTATGCATCAACTCTAAGATCCCCTTTGCTCTTGTAGCACCATATGGGAATCTTACTCATGTTTACCATATATGAAATGTTCATAGAAATAAAAATCCAGAGTGAAATTAGACATACCTTCAATCATACCATTACTGTGTAGTGTTCGAAGGCCCTTTTCTACAATATGCCCTAGTCTTTGATGCCATAACATGGTCTTCTTTCCAGGGACAATATTGGTCGTGTCTTCTTTATTTCTCTTCTCAGGGACAACATAACTATTACACCCATTAGTATAGGTTCTTACCAACAACTTGTACAGAGTTCCACACCAAACTCCCCTCATCAAAACCATTCATTCTCATACCATCTTGCAAGTTCCCTTTCCCAATATAGTATCCACTATGACATAATCCAAATTTCTTAGAGATATTAGGCTCTTGGCTAGCTTTGGAATGTGCAGAACCCCATGGATAGTTCTAATCCTTCCATATTTTAGCAACAAATTAAACCTTCTGTGTCCCATGATTTTGGCTATCGAGTCATCCCCTAGGAATACATCACCACCATCATATTTTTCAGATTCAGATAACCACTCCCTGTGAGGATTCATATGATATGACACACCTGAGTCTATCAACCATACACCACGGTCTACATATGTACCTGTAGATTCTAGGTAAACATCACCTCCTTCTCCAGTGGAGGTTTTCGCCTCTATGGAAGAGGTATTATCAGATCCCTTTGGTTTATCAACCTTCTTAGACTTGCAATATTTCTTATTATGCCATGTTTTAACACACTTCCAACATTTCCTCAAATATTTTCCTAGAGACTTAGATCTACCTTTAGATTTATATCTCCCCCCCCGAAGAATTACCACGATTCTTGTCTTGGGTACGACCTCTTACAAATAAAGCATCTGTTCTCTAACCATCCATTCATTTCCACCTCATAATTCAATGTAGATTGAGTGGTACTACCAATTGCTACAACCAAATTATCACAAGAGTCAGGAAAAGAACATAACAAAGTAATACACTTATCTTCTTCTACAATCGTAATATTAACAAAGACAAGTTGACTCACTAGAGTATTGAAGGCATTTAGATGTTCTATCACATAATCTCCATATTTCATCCTAAGATGATGAAACTTATTTTGAAGAAACAACTTGTTTACCAGGGAATTTTATTGATACAAATTCCCTAACTTATCCCATATTTCCTTAGCTGTAGATTCTCCCAAGACATTCAACAACACTGAATATTCCAGGCAGAGTCGAATAATACGTATTTCTCTTCTATCTAACTTCTCCCAATCTTCCTTTGACATACCAGTAGGGTGTGTACTAGTAGTTTGTGTACTAGTAGGTTGTGTACTAGTAGGTTGTGTGCCAGTAGACTCTATACCATTAGGATGTGTACCTGGATCCACAATGATCCATTGTTCTTTGTCTACAATAATTTCCTCCATGTTGATCTTCCATAGCTCAAATTTTTTACCATTGAACTTCTCTATCTTGATTCTATAATAGATTACCATTCCTCTTTATACACTCAAATCACCATTGAAAAATATCCCACTGAGCCTAGGTTTATCGCTGACCCAAGATAAACTTGATTTATCAAGACCAAGCCAAACCCTCAACAACAAAAGTGTCCCCCTAGAGCCAAAAATGAGCTCTGATACCACATGTAATATTTAAACATGTGAAGTAAATAAATTCATACACATTTTCCTTATAAAAACATAAATTAATCAATGGCTCATACACATAGTACATAGAGATTTGCGTTGGAAACCCTTAACTGGGAGAAAACCAACCTTCCTTGGTGTTTCACTATTCAAATCTTCATTGTATTAATTTCACCATTCACCATACAATATATACAATATTTTAGGTATTTTGTAGCTACCAAAACCCTAATCCCCTAATCCAAGATTGATTTAGAATATCGTGCCCCCTGGGACCCCCCCAGGAAAGCGCTCGACGCAAACGACAAAAAGAGTGAAGGAATTTTGGATCATCAAACACAGTTTTTGAATATGACACACCCACACACACACACATGCAAATAATATAACACATACCCAACAACATACACACATCAGATATAAGCCTAGCATGAAAATGGGCTACTACTAGCTGAGTGGCATGAACCCTCTCAAAAAATAGTAAATTACATAACTCCGATGCAAATGGGAAGAATCTCATCCCATGTAATATAGAACGACAATGATCTAATGCATGACAAAACTATCTCAAAAAAATCTCTTACCACCTAATCAATCGAGGCCTCTATAATAAAATATATACACAATACAACATAGAGAAACTAATGCACTTCCCATCAGAGCTATACTGTGATAGTGTTGAGATAATAAGTCACAAGAACCTAAAATCCTCTCTACCAAATGAATGTATCTTCACTTGACCACCACGAACCTGGAACTCTGAAGAGGAATGAACATGTGAATCGACATATCTCTACACATATGCCAACTGAGTTTCTCTTGCAACACCAGGTGGTAGCACATGGAAATGGGAAAAATACTCCCGTTCCTATACAACATAGTGATGAAATATAAATCCTCCTTTGTGGGATGAAACCATAGATTGAGACCAACCCTAAATCCATGTCACCCATTATCCTAGGTTAGGATCAACTATTGTAACAACAAAGAGTTATCGTTGAGGGATGTACCCTCCTAATAAAACTTTAGGAGGCCAACATCCATCAAAATTTCCCAATGTTGGCTATGAAATAGGGCAAGGTAACAAATCCCTCTCCCTCTGCCTCTCCCTGGCCTCCCACTCACGCACAAATGTGTGTGTCTCAAACTATTGTTGTTTCTCCTCCTCCTCTTATCGTCCTCATCTCTGATTCATATGCAAATATTTCTTGGAAAATATATATAGATAAAATAAATTGAAATTATAAAACAAAAACATATAAATGACGTGTATTTAAAAAAATATAATATTATTTTCTTTTTCAAAAAAATCTTTAAAGTAACTAATGCACTGTAAACAACACATACACCCCATCGAAGGTGCACTTCATAAGAACAAAACCACAGTCATGTGGTGCTATTAGTAATACACATCGACACCACGTTTCTTGTCACACCACTATGTATTAGAGTGGTGCATCCAATAGGACGATCTACACTGGCCTAGTGCCTTTAACCGTGTCAATTCAGTGCTTTTAACCACACTGGTTCATTTTTTTTAACAAAGATGCACGACAATGATAAACTTTATGGTGTGAAAAATCATCAGTGCCCTTTGTTAAAACAAAAGAATCAGTGTATCGGTTTTATCAGGACACCAACATGATGTCTAGTGGTTCTTTCTATTACTAAAGCACCATGAATGGGGCCTTACAGAAGATGAACCACGATGTGTATTTTTTAAAAGATGTTGGGGTGTGTGTGTTTAGCGTTTATGCACTAGTGCACCATGCTTATTGTCACATTGCTAGGGATTGCAATGATGCATCTAATAAGTCACATCACTTTGATTGATTATTAAAAATTCACATCAGTTCCATTATATTTACACCATCGGTGAGTTTGTTGGACTGTTGGTTGTCGCTAGGTTGAATGGAATTATCGTAGTTGAAGTAGTGCAATGTGTTACTATTAATGCACCATTGCTACAATGATAGTGGAGCACTATCATTTTGTTCCACGATGCATTGTAAAGGATAGAGAACTGAAAATGAGGCATCCAATGTGATGTCCATCTATGCCAAGTTGGGAAATATATTTCCCAGTGTGGTTCTGTAAACAGTATTGGTGAATTTGGTTAAAATGGTTGCACCACTGTGTTAAATTTTATAAATCGTTAAGTTAGCAGTGTGGTTAATTAAGTGAAATAGACTGGTGTGGTTCAAATCCAATTATGCACCAGTTATGGGGTATTCCAAAGGACACACGACTTTGTTTTTAAAATTTATCATGGTGTGCTTGCTTGAACAACACTATTATAGATATATATACGAGGAGCATGAGTGGTATTTCTCACTGTGAATTTAATATAGTATGCACCACTTTAGGGCAAGCCAAAGTGTTCAATCACACCATGTGGAATTGGAAAAAAAATGAAAAAAGGACAAATTTCAAGCTGAATTCAAATTTTGATTGGATGAAAATGAAAATGAAAATAGGAAGTTAATAAAAAATCTACATGGCCTATTATGTATTGAGGAGTCATGGTTTCACCATTGATAGGAAATGAAAATTCATGGTAATTTCAAATATTTGGAAATGTGTGGAATCTACCAATGGAGCTATCGAAGTGGGTGTAGAGAACTGAAAATGGGGAATATTTGGAAAGAAAGTGAGCACCAATGTTTTCTTGAGAGTTTGAAAACACGTGATGCACTGTAACAATGAAAATCGGTTTGGTAATTTATTATTTATTTACCCTGCCACAATGTGCCTAATGATAGTGAGGTGTACCGGTGCATAATGTTCAATGACACTTGTGTGCTTTATTCGATGCATGTAATTTTTATTATAAAGTATGAAGGTGATTTTGAACATTGACACACCAATGCTTGTTTATTCATGTATGCACTAATTCTTATCAACCTTAAAGGTGCACCAATAAATTACCCTTTGCTCATATTCCTTTGCTAACAACCTCTTCTATAAACATAGATGGGATGTATTTTTCGAGGAGACTCCGTAAAAACATCCACAAGAAGGTGTTCTCCTTGTAGTGTCCTGTATGTGAAAGTATTAAAATTGTTTACCTATGACCAATGTTTGGCATGTAGTAGTGAATTAAGGATCATCTTCATGCAATTGGGGTCACTTTGAAGTCTTGTTTCCGTGAGAATTGTTGAAAACTGAGGATATCCATGACTCAATTGGTTCTTCCCTTATTATAATTGATGTTTATGCGTAATTTTTGAAGATACATGGAACACTTCTTATGGTATTCATTCTAAAATTTTCCTGCATCTTCATAAATTGCATAGGATCGTGCTTAGTATGGGTGATCATTTCCTTTCCTAGAATATAATGATTCCACTTTAAACATGCCTAAACAATGGAGTATATATATTTGTCATAAGTGGGGTATTTGAAAACCAAGTTAGAGAGTGTTTGATTGTGATAGGCTACTAGATATCTAAGCTATGTGTGGATTCAACTGATGTCGTAACCTAAGTCATATGTCTTGATTTCAAACATTTGTTGCATATTTTGTAGAATTAGGATTGACACCATACAAATATAATTTTTTAGCCCCTTGGATGGTTTTTTCTATGCCTCAACCCAGAAAAACTAATCCTTGAATCCAATTTTAGTCACTTATCTTAGGGGCTAATTGATATGAGAGAACCCCAACATGAACCTCCAATAGATTCCTAAGAAGCTATAAGGCTCCACTAATTTCTTCAAGGCTAATAAGTCATTGATGAATTGGATTTTGGTTGTGTTACTCCCTAACATTTAGGGGTAACTAGAGGATATTTTTCTCTTTTGATTATTATCATAGAAAATGGTTCGACATATGATATCCATAGTTCTCCACAAATAGTTTCTAGAGATGCTTCCTACTTTTTTCTCATCTCACTCACATTTGATGATTATGGTGCTTGACATGCATGAGGTGCACTATTTCATTGCTTCATATTGGGTATTAATGTCTTATGTACTTATCATGAAAGAGGTGATGATTGGTTGATTTATATAATGAATCATGATGCTCTAAATTTTTTCCTTTTTCCTTGTTTCACCTTGGTGATCATCATAATCTTCTATATAAGTGTTGTCACTGCCGAGTTGAGATTTACTATCAAGGGTATTTGAGAGGTGTAGCATGTACATATCGCAATCCATACTTAACACTCTATATCCCTCTTTATTTCCATTTTCCTACTCATGGGTTGGTTGTCATATGTCACATAGAAGGTAATGACTTCATAGTTCCATGAGAAGAGCCCCACCCTACAAGAGATATAAGATGGAGGTGAAGATAAAATTAAAAAAAAGGTAAAAAACTAAATGAAATAAAGCATGAGAAATGATCCCTCACTATGAGGCCATTACCCCAATTCCTATGCAATAAAATGCATATTTAAAAAATGAATAAATAAGATAAATTAAAATCCAAAATCCAAAAAAGATAAAACAAAGAAAAAATAAAATAATGGGTTGTAAGATATAGTGCCGAGGAGAGGGTAAATCAATGCATAATTTCTCCCTCATATTTTAAAGGAACTCATGTGGATGAATATCTTACACAACCTCACATCACTAGACAATGCAATTGTTGAAGTGTAACACCCTATTTCCCCCCAAGACTATAATTACGCTAAGACTTCATATATTTATGAAGCATGTAATCATGTTTTGATTTAATGAAAACACCAGAACCATTGACTGAGAAGGAACAACCTTGAAAGTACCGACCATGATAAATAGGTGGGAATTAATGAAGCAGGGATTGATGAAGTAGCGTGGTGAGGTGGACATGAGTTGCTTTTATGATGAAAACATGAAGCTTGTTTAACAAGATAAGTTAGGCTTGCTAAGTGTTGATGGGGAAAAAAATTTCATGCAATAGTAAGGGGTACTCCCAAGTACACGGTCCCAACTAGACTATGCACCATTTGGTTTAGGATACACATCCATAATTTGTCCCAGGAGACTAGGAGGTATAATTACAACTAATGGCCTAAAGCCAACATAAATAAAATAACATTACTA
>JASDQU010439323.1:42986-63414 GCA_032191745.1 Picea mariana
TAGTTCCAGAAATGTTTTATTTATAAAAACAACTTCCTACGACAGGGAGACATCTTTTGAGTCATTCCTTTACGGAAAAGGGACAGCGTAAAAAGATAATAGATGATCATGAAAAACTTTGCTCAGAGATTGAAATCAACAAAATTCTTTCAAACAACAAAATTTTATCACTTTTAATATATCATTGATGTTCATATAAACTTTCAGAAGTTATTTCAGCGAAGAAATTTTTCTATCGTCTTTGTCTGAATGGCTCAGTGCATAGGTATGCATATTTTCAAAGAAGACAAAAAAATGATTGATTCAAATCAAAATCAAAACAGAAAACAAATGAAAAAAAATGCAAACAAAAACGAAATATTTACATAATATACAAGGGTAGTTATCAAGCAAAGTATCTTTTCAGGGCTTGGCCATTCACCGGGTAGGTGTCAAGCTGCCCTTCAAGATTCTGTAATCGAAATGAACTAGGACCCAACTTTTCAGCAATTAAAAATGGCACAAGCCATAAGTTTTGAAACTTGGTGTGCTCACCCTTTCCTTCGTGTGGTTTGTCCCACTTTAAGACGAGATCGCCTACTTCAAAATTTCTATCAGAAGCAGAATTAGAATCGAACCATATTTTAATCAATTGTTGATGTTGATCTAATTTAGGATTAGCTTGGGCTCTTACTTCTTCCAACTTCATCAAAGCGTTAATGCGGCTTTTTAAAGGGGGACAATCTTCTTCTTGGACTTTTTGTGACAATTGAAGCGAAGGAAGAAGAATGCGAGGTGGCAAAATGGATTCTCTGCCATAAACTAGAAAAAAGGGGGAGTTCCCTATAGCGGCTTTGGGTGTTACCCTATCAGCCCATAGTGCGTTCAGCAGTGCATTGTGTCAGTTCTTGTGATTTTCAGCCATGGTTCTCTTGATAATTTTGATTAAGTTCTTGTTTGTTGATTCTGCTAAGCCATTGCTCTAGGGGTAGTAACTAGCAGAATACTTCAACTTTATTCCTTTCTCCAAAGCGAACTCACTCATCTCAAGAGAAGAAAAGTATGAAGCGTTATCAAAGACTAGACAGTCATGGATACCGAAACGGGTGATAATATTTGATTTTAGAAAAGCAATCACTTGACTTGTGTTAACAGTTCTTAGTGCAGCAGCTTCGGACCATCGTGTAAAATAGTTTATGGATGTCACAATATACTTGTGTTGTTGTGAGGATGGAGGGTTGATAGGACCTATGATATCAAGGCCCCATTGCTGGAAAGGAGAATCTACTGAGATGGGTTGCAAGGGAAAGGATGGTTTTTGTAACCGCCCTGATGCTTTCTGACAGATGATACATTTACGACACAAGGCATGGGCGTCCCTAAAAAGCGTGGGCTAGTAGTAACCGGCTCTTAAAACCTTATGAGTAGTGGTGTCACCACCGAAGTGACCACCAGCTTCTCCTGCATGCAACTCAAGCAAGACTTTTTCTTCTTCGTCTTTTTCGAGGCAGCGCATCAGTACGTCGTCAAAAGTCTGACGAAACAGTATACCGTTAACTAGATGAAAGGAGGTGGAATTTAGTCTCAATGCTCTTCTTTTGGCGGGTTCAAGGTGACGGGGTGTTGATCCATGTTCAAGACATAATCTAATATCGCCGTACCAGGGACTAACGAGGTTTTGTGAGCAACAAATTAAACTTTGATCGCGTTGTTCTCGATTTGACGTATCACTATCTTCTTGTTGTTTAGTTTCTGAATCAACTACCAATTTACACAACCCTTGGCCTCTCACGATATGAGCTGGGGTGATCTCTAAGTCATACTCCTGCAAGGAGGTGACCCAGTTGGCTCTCTTCTCTCCTAACTCCTTTTGCACTAACAAGTTCTTTACGGCAGGGTAGGGGACAATAAATTTCGTCCTTGACTTCAAAAGATATGATCGGAAGTGTTTCACTACTTTGAAAACAGTGTAGGCTTTCCGATCGACCACTAGGTAGTTAAGTTCAGCACCTTTGAAAGTAGAGCTCATAAAGGTGATGGGTACTTCGTTGTTCTCAGAATTCTTCTGAGTTAGGACTGCGGCATAGGAACGATCAAAGGCAAAAGTATAGAGAGTAAAATCTTGAGAGAAGTCAGGGCTCATGAGAGACGGAGCGTCTATTATGGCCTTCTTTATAGCATTAAAATCTTGGTTTTCTGTGGGTCCCTAGTGATATTGGGTGTATCTCTTAATCAGGTTTTGTAAAGGCCTGACCATTTCGGAGAAACTGGGGACGAATCTTCTCACGAAATTAATCTGGCCTAAGAAAGACTGCATGGATTTCTTGGATGTAGGTGGGGGAAGTTTAGCGAGGACTTGAGTCCTTTCGTGATCAATAATCATCCCATCACTAGGCACAATGAATCCTAGGAGTTTACCCTGTTCCACTGCAAAGATGAACTTCTTGGGGTTCAAGGAAATGCTGTATTTACGACCTCGTAGCAGAACAGCTCGTAAGTGAGCTAGATGATCGTCTTTGTTTTTAGAATAAACGGTCACGTCATCCAAGTAAACTACAACGGAGTGGTTGATTAAGCCTCTAAAAGTAATGTCCATTGCTCTCTGAAAGGTAGCACCGGCATTAACCNAAGTGCCCCACGGGGTACGGAAGGTAGTTTTTAGTTGGTCTGGAGGAGACATCAATACTTGGTTGTATCCAGAGAAACCATCTAGTAAGGATAGCCTCTCGGAACCAGATACCTGTTGAAGGATATGTTCCATGGGTGGGACAGGATAATTGTCTTTGTCAGACGCTCTATTGAGGTTTCAGAAATCGACACAAAGTTGGATTTCCCTGTTTTTCTTCCGAATTAGGACAAGGTTGGAAACCCATTGAGTGTGCCTAACAGGAAAAATTATTTTAGCACTTAGGAGTTTATTCAGTTCTTTTTGAACGGTCGGTTCAATTTTAGGGTGCATCTTCCTTAGTTTTTGTTGGAAGGGTAAGGTTTGGGGCTTCATCGGGATGAAATGTTGTATAATGTTAGGATCGAACATTTTGAGATCATCGTATGTCCATGCAAAGACATCATTAAATTCTTTAAACAATTTAACAAAAGTATCTTTTTCTTGCCTAGAACATCCCAAGCCTAAGTTAATACACTAAGGATTTTCACTAGTTCCTAAATTGACTTTTTCATAAGACAAAGAGGAACTATTAGTTTTACAATTGACCGTCTTTTTAAATTTATCTTCAAAATCATAAAAAATTTCTAATCTAACTATGGATTTGGGTATGGAATTTACCATGTCTGACAGAGCTTCAGGAGATTTCAGATCAGGTATTACTGTAAAATTGTGCAAATTGTCGTCGTACGTGTGTTCATCTATCACTGCACCTTGAAAGGTTTCTTCCATGTGCAGAAAGTTAATGATTTGCTGATCATCGTCAAATACTCTCCAGTTTGTGATATTGTCAGGAACAGATGGTCGAAACAATAGCTCGACGGAGAATGCGTTTGGGGTCAACCCTTCTGCAAGAAGAAGTTTAGAGGCTACATTAGCTAGTAGATCTGCTTCAGCATTGTTTAATATAGAAATGGAATTTATATTAAAAGCAGAAAAATTGTTCATTAAACTCCATACCTCAGACTGGTAACTTTTGAGATGCGGGAAAAGACAATGTATAGAGTCTTTTACCTGTTTAACCACTATTTCAGAGTCGCCAAATACAACCAGGTTTTGAATGTCCATATCCAAGGATTTTCTGAGACCTTGCAGTAAAGCCTCATATTCTACAGTATTGTTAGTACATTCAAATTCCAGTCTACAAGCCATTAATGTCTTGTCACCTGTCAGATTGATAATGATGCAGCCTGCACCAGCTCCTTCTTTAGACTTAGAACCGTCTCATGAGCCCGATGGAAATCAAATTTGGTCTCTATATTTCGACGGTTCTAAGNCAGGTGACAAGACATTAATGGCTTGTCACCTGTCAGATTGATAATGATGCAGCCTGCACCAGCTCCTTCTTTAGACTTAGAACCGTCGAAATATAGAGACCAAATTTGATTTCCATCGGGCTCATGAGACTATTGCATAGAAGCTGTTGGTTGCACATATGCTATGATCTGGGACTGCTGTTCTAGATTGTTGATAGGTGAAACCTCAGCCATGAAATTTCTGAAGAAGGTGTCCATCCCTTGGATTTCGGGTGAATCGGCAGGAGGTGTATATGGTTCGTTAGGATCGTTCAAATCTGTGACTGTGAACTTGAGGTAACGCTCACGATTCACCCTGATCTTGTTGGGTTTACCATTCTCTAGAAGCCATAAGTGAGACTAGTCCATCGCGAAGTAACCATGTAGCTGCTCTGACCAGTCCCTGCTCAAAAACGGACCATACACTTCTGGAATATCTACCACAATTATATCAATAACCTGATGAACCTTTGGGTTAGAAGATAATCTAATGAATACATTCTTTAGTTCGCCTATAACTTTAACATTTGTCCGATCAAGTTGCATGATTTTAAAAGAAGATGGTTCCACTTCAGCATTAATCTTTTGGCAGACAGACCAAGGCATCATATTAGATGACGCTCCTTAGTCAACCATACAATTATGCACATTTCTGTTTAAAATCTCGAAAGTTAAAAGAAACGGTGGTACATTCTTGCGAGTACTAAGAGTAGTAACTTGTGGTTTCTTACTCGCAGTTTCCAATGCTACTTTATCTACATTATTTACGTTATTTACATTATTTACATTATTTACAGGGGCTATAGGAAGGCTTCCTTTATCTTGAAGATCAGGATTATTTTTAGTGGAAGTCTTCTGCGGAACTTTTCTTTGCACAACCTTGTTACCATTTGAATTACCATTCTTGCCATTCTCTGAAATATTTTGCAACATTTTCTGTAACAAAAATGGAAACTTCAACAACTCATAAATAGAAATGTTAGCCCTTAATTTTTTAAGATCTTCAACAACATCATAATCTAATTTAGGGTTAACATTGCTTTGTTCAGTTTCTACTGATTTAGATGGCTTTGGAGGTGAAGTTGTAGTGTTCTCGGTAGAAGGCTTATTTGCTGTCTTACTCCTAGTGTTGTAAGGGTGAATAGTCTCGAAGTTGGATTGGAAAATGCTATCCGAGAAGTGTCCAAAAATGTTTGGAAAAGACTCTTCTTCTTGAACTGTCTCTTGTTCTGCTAGCTCCTGAGGGATATCAGGGGACATCAAGTTATCTTGGGCTTCTAGAATTGTTTGAAGAGCACATTGCAAACTTTCTAGATTAAGGCCTTCGGGGTTTGGGTTAGGTCGGTTGGTAGGAAAAGGCTTTCGAAAAGGAGGTTTATAGGGTCCTTTACTCGAGGAAGATTCTTCAGTTGACCTTTTTAAGTCTATAACTTGATTAGACAGTTTTTGAACAACTTTAGTTAGGTTTTCCAAATCAGAGTTTTCAGGTTGTATTTTACTTTGTGTGGGTCTGGGGAGAATTTCAATCTTCTTTTTGGAAGAAGAGCTAGTTTCAATTTCGTTGCTAGAAGAATCCTTAAGACTGAGTATGTCTTTTTCAATCTGGGTAGCCTCTTCGAAGGCTTATAACAACGTGTCCTTTTTAGATCGTTTGACCCAAATAGCTATACTTTGATGTAGAGCTTTAGTGTAGTAAGCTATTACAAGACTCTCAATAGGCATAGAGTCTGCAGGGATTCAGTTTTTAAGTGTCAAGAACCTTTGGTTAAAATCTTTGAATTTTTCTTTCGGGTTCATTTTTAATCTTGAAAGGTCCATGACTAAGACTTCTGGAGGTTTACCATCTCCGAATTTTTCCAAAAAGCATGACTCAAACTTTTCCCAAGACACTATGGTATGGGGTTGTTGGGCAAAGTACCAAGTGGATGCATTACCCTCAAAAGTGTAAGGGAACAACCTACAGACAACATCTTCATGTTCAACATTACGAAGTCTGATGGCTAACATAAATTTTTTGATATGATCTTCAGCTATCTGTTTAGAATCAGGATCAAACTTGGGAAGCCACTTCTTTGGGTGCTTAGGTAGAGGGTGTTGGGCTCTAGGTACAGCTACGACATCCTGGTCCAACCATGGTCTAGCAGGGTTGTTCTGATTTTCCATTGGGGTAGTGGGTGTGGAAGGTCGAGAAGGTGAATTGCCTTCATCTGACGAGGAATATCCTCCAGAAGAAGAAGGAGATGAGGGAGGTGGTGAAGGAGGTATCCCAGATCCTCCTGCAGTAGGATTTGTAATTGGATCTATAGGATTCACAGCGAGGTTGGTATCACCTAATTGTTCTCTGATATCAGAGAAGTCTAAAGGTTGACCCCACGGATGGTTTGGTCGCCTAAGACTAGCTAAGGCACTATGTGTTTTTATAAGAGATTGACGAATGATCTCTTGGATGTCACCACCTGTAGGATTAGGGGTTGTTGGCTCAACTGTGATTTTTGGATGGTCGGTTGAAGTAGTTGCTGTTTGAGGGGGAATATTGTCGTTTGAATGGCTTCTAGTCAATATAGGTGTGCGATTAGGTGGTGGAGGAGTCTTGCAACTGCCTCATGCCATTAATTAAGTTCAAGCCCTCCTTCTAGCGCCATTTGTTGACGGGCGAAATCGACCATCCGTCAACTGAGAGAGTGGAACTGGTCCGGGGTTGTCTAAATAACCCAAGCCGTTTGGAATGAACCACCCTGACGGGTTTAGTGGCTCCGTTGGCCGCTCTAAGGTCCTAAGAAAACCAAAGAGAAAACAAACTAAACTAACTAATCTAATTAAAACAAATAAACTAAACTAAAACTAAATAAAACAAACTAAATAAAATGAAATACAAGAAACTAAACTAACTAACAATAAAACAAACTAATAATAACTAACAATAAAAGAAACTAATACACTAATCTAATTAAAACTAACTACTAAACAAACTAACTGAACTAATTATCAAAACAAAACTAAACTAATCTAACTAACTATATAAATACAATTTACTAATTACTACTATACTAACTTTACTATCTAATTACCAATTGAATTATGACTTATTTACAAATATACAATATCTACAACTTGCAGATTTAAATAAAACCTGTAAAACTCACTTGCTTTCTGCCCTAAGATAGAGAAAGGTATTTCTTTTTCTTTTAATTTTATGATTTTATAAACAAGAAATAAAACTAACTGAAATTAAACGATCTAATATACTAAACACACATATATATCTAACTAAACTACTAATAAATATACTAAACAAACAAATGACAAACTGACCTGGAAACGCTCCTAATTTGTCCCGTGTATGATGCCTTCGAAGCTGGTCGGAGGAAGGAAACTCGCACCGGATGATTCAGAAGCTTCTCGTAAACGATCGGCTGCACTGCTCTTTGAATTGTTTACAGGACAAACAAGACATAAAAAATCATAACAATTATATGATTTATAAATCTCTGCAATAAGGGAAACCTGTTATGCAAAAATTTATATTTAATAATTCAACTTATGAAGAAGAAAAATATGTCATTCATAAACTGAACTAAGCAATTGCTATGTTTTTTATACACTTGGAAGAAATCAGATATGGATTATATTGATCAAATTATATCATTTACAAAAGGTTAAGATAGCTAAAGTAGTCAATTAACCACATGCAAATAGATACACACAAACATGAAACAAAATATTGATATCATGAAAAGCTAAAGCTGTGACATAACATCAATTCTGTCTCAGTCTGTATTAAAATTCCATATCCTTGTTCTCCCACCAATGAGGATGCTTATTACAAAAAAATAATAAGTATTTATAAGTCTTCCCACAGGGTAAAACCTCCATGTGGATAGTATCAAACTGTTTACATAATCTAGGAAGATATTCCCAAGATCAACTAAACTAAGAAATCAAAATGCAAGTAGAATATCTCAAATATCCTCTAACTGCTCATCAAATCCACTACAATTTCGAATTTATCTGCAATGAACCAAAAATAATAAGTTAGAAAGATATTTTATTAGCAAAACAATAAAAATCTAATCCTACAGACTTAGCTACAGAATCATTTGATTCTGTAGCTAGTCTAAAATAACATACAGGATCATAATTGAAATCAAATCAAATCTTTTAAATGAATCAAAACCAATTTTCTTCCAATGATCATTTAAAACGAATCACTCAAGATTCAAATGATTTTAGCATTCAACATAAAACAGGATCAAAAGTGATTCAATCAAAAGCAGGGGTAAGAATACTCTGTTTTACTGTTACCATAAAATCGGGTCAAACAATAACAAGACTGTTTCAATATCCAATCAAAATCGATAATGAGTTATATCATATGTGATATGATCTAATCCAACAAAACCATTTTCTGCTCGTTATAGCTAAAAATATTTATATCGTTCAATCGAATATACAGGTGGAAAGACTGTTTCGATTATGTGTAAATGAAATCACACGTAACAGCATTAACCCAACCAATTTTGTGATAAATTCTGATCACTGATCTTTGCACAGTCAACAAACAGGATCGATTAATAGGGATCATAACCATAATAGAATCGACAGAAATGATAACTGTAAAATGGGAAAATAATCAAAACAAATCACGACTGAGTTTAATATAGAAATAAATCATGAATCCAATCTCATTTTATAAATCAAATTCAGACAGAATATCCATTGCCATTACAAATCCAACTGAATCATAGTCGAGCTAACAGTAAACCAATGCAAATTAACAGGCTGGGTTTTTAGCATAATCGTTATGAATTGAATCTATTCACGATTTGGGTATGTTGTACAGAGTCACATTGGAAATGATCTGAATTGTATTCCTGTTGGTCGAAATTCATACGAGACATAAAACCGTAACAGTTAACCATATCACAATTGTTGCCAATCATATCATATGCATTATAATGAAATCAAAACGAAATGTGATTGCGTTCTAAATTAGATATGAGAAACACTTCCTGTCTTGAATAGGTAAAAACAAATTTGATTAATAGTAGAGCATCCGTTTAACTCAATCAAACAAATCAAATCCACACCAAGATCAATCAAATCGATGAAAATCCAATCAAAACTAAACTGGGAAAACGAAATTCCATCTAGTCAAAGTAATGCTATTTATAGAATGCAAGCCATATAACAGAGCCAATCAATTGAAATGAACAGAGTTATTTAAAACCAAATTCGAATTCGTTATATAAACCTGAATTGTTTACAAAAAATGATTGATATCAAACATACCTGTGTGATGTCGAAGCTCAAATTATGCCAACTTAGAATTCACGACTGCTGTAGCTGATTCCACATTTTTAAACAAGATAGAGCCTTTCGTCCTTTGTTTCTTATCCGTGGCCTGTAACTTAGCCTTTTGACTGGTAAGGAGTGCAACCTGGTCCTCCAAAGAGTGAATTCTTGACTGTAGAATAGGAACATCCAGATAATATCTCTCTAACCACGAGCTGCATTGATCACAGGGTGGCACTGTAGGTTTAGATAGAGCAGGAGAGGGTTTGGATAGATGACCGGGGGTTTCACGAGGCAGCTGAATGCCTAGGTAGTTAAGGTCGTCCTGTAGGCAGGGGGGTAAGTTTGACACAAAGTCATATGAGGGTTCGACACACAAACCTTTCGAGTAGGGATATTCATCAGCCAAGAAACGCTCCACTTCCGAATCAGAGTCCTCACTCAACACGATAGGGTTAGGCTCGATAGGGGGTTTTGGTTTATTTCTTGCCATTTGTGAAATCAAACGGGCATTCTTCTTCCCTTTGGTGTTTGCAGTGAGGTTCTCTTTGTGCTTTTTGCCTATAGGCTTAACAGTCTCAACACCCTTAGTCACAGAGTAGGGCAGGTCGATAGGTGAGTCGACCGAGGGTTTTGGTAGTAGAATACTATAGGGTACTGGGGGTACAGACTTGTCCTCACTCACCACAGGTTTGTCAACCTGTGGAGGGTTCGAATCCTCAAAATCATTCTGAGCAATGAAATTGCTCCAACAATCTCCGTGTAAACTCAAATGACAGACAACAATAAGCTTAACCAGCCCATAATGAAAGAGGCTACTATCAGCCTGATTTCTTTTGTACTTCTTTGACATTTTAAACAGGCTTCTATGCAAATAATAAGGCATATTGAGCTGATAACCCATAAAAACCATAAGCAAATGAAGGTGGTGTAAGAAAACAAACCCATACCGACCTTCACAGGTGATAAATTGTTTGATTATCATCAATAAATCATGCCAACATTGTTTGAGCATGTTCACGGGCAAACCTTTATCACACGAGGTAACCTTGCGCGACTGGAAGAGTAGTGTCCATGGGACCTCCTTTACTTTGCAATTCTTGGACCATCATTGTCCAGTGGCAGGCAAACCCGTAGAAAGACTGATAAATTGTTCGTCAATTTCCAATTGAACATCGTCGACCTTGGCCCGACAGCCATCAAAGGTCATGGCGAATTGTCGAACTACGCAGAGGTTAAAACCCTCGAATTTTTGTATAAATGGAAGCCACCCATTTTCCTCGAGGTCACTGCGGGCACTGTCAAACATCAACAGAGCCTTCTTGCCATTTGGTTCAGCCCTCATGACTGGGGCCATGGTGCGAGCACATGGTAAGGGTAGGGTTCAAATTCTCCAATGCACAAGAGCAGAGTTGTTTGGTCTAATAGCAACAAACAATCAAAGGGGAAGCATTAACGTGCGCATGTGAGGGTGGTGGAGTTATTCAATGCCATGCATAATAGTTATGGAAAAGTACAACTGGAGAATTTCATATCTATTCAATCAATCATAACATAGTTCAAACCATATCGTTCGACCAACCAAAGAATCAAACGGTAAGTGTTATGCCAACGCGCCATTAACTATAATTTTTCAAACCATTGATATTCAATGTATAACCAACACTAAGTGTTAACAATGTGCCATTGTATAATGTTTAATCAAAAGTTTTAAACCATTGTGCCAATCGAATTCATAAGATTTGACAAGCCAAGAGCCATAAAAAATTAACATAAGGATCACATCATATATATAAAAACAAAAAATAAACCGTAACCCTTATGCAATTCAATGAATCAATGAAGTATAAACCCATACGTTCAATGCCTCATAAACTTAATAAAATCATGTTATGCAAATATAAGAATGTCCACATAGGCATAGTTCGAAAATTCTTTCAGCCACATAGCGATAAACCAAAGGTAAGTGCCATAGAAAATATCGATAAAAAGATGACGACAATTTAGATGGTGATCGAAATGTGACCTCGAAAGGAGAATTTTTCACACTTACAGCCGTGAAAACTTAACGAAGACAAATTTTCAAGTGTCGCAAGAAATGAAAATATCGTCTATTTGAAAAATGTGACGACAATTTGAAGTTCAGAAGACATAGGTGTAGGCAGCTTATAGGAAAATAAAAAAAAATGAATTGGCTGCCAACACATTTCCATCCCATCCTCAGGTACTGATGGCATACACACATAATTTTCAGAAGATAGGAGGACATATGAAAACTTTGGAAGGTCCTAGGATGGGCTTCTATGACTGTGGTGAGAGCCATTGTTAGATTTGTTGATAGAATTTAATCCCAATTGAATGACAGTCCCTCGTATGCACAATAATATATTTAAGGCATGTTAGGGAGAATTGAGATGCATCCAGTTCACCGTAAAACTGACACAACATGGTCATGATATATTGAAAGGGTCTTCTCAAAGTAATTGTCGGGTAAACTCCCTTGGTCATGTTCTTGAACTGTTTATCAGGTTTGTACCACTTGGGGCATATTTCTTTAGTTGTGTGTTGGATCTCATCAAGAAGCTTATTGTATATATTTATCACTCATTTATCGAGGTGATAACATTTTTCTAGGTTCTCGGGTGGAAATGATGCTATGGGTTCCCCTTGGGAATTGAGAATGTGTATACTTCCCAGATCAACATGTTTTATTATCACACTAATGGCATCGACACAAGGAAGGACAACACCATGGAATGTGACTCTGAATATTTTTTAATATTTTATGTTGATATTTGTCTTATGCCTCAGTGGGGAAACTTGATTTATTAAACATGCGATACACATCACCCCACTTGAGTGTCTCTCCCTCCTTTTCCAGAAGTCTCGAGGTGTCATCATATGTGGGTCCAATGAAATATGGTTCATCTTGGGTTTTTTGACCATTGCTAGAGGCATCGGTGATATATGCCTTTCTTGCTAATTTTTTTGGAGACATGTATGAACCTACAAGGAAAATGAAGGATTAGTGCAAAGATCAAAACCATAAATTATGCAAAATTTAGTCTAACTAATAATATTTAAATACTAGAGGACTCACTTGAGTTGATTCTTGGTGGGAGGCCATCATCGGAAGATGATAAAATGATAGCATGCATGGTTAGCAGTCATGTAGAAAATCACAGAAGAAAATGGGTTAAAAATGTCTTAAAAGTTAACAATTGGACAAGTTAATGTCAACTTATTCGATGAAAATTAAAGAAGTTAATGAAAAGTGCTCCAATGACTATCATCATAATTTCTTTTAAAGGCTCCAATGACTATCGACCTAGTTAGTGTTAAGAGCTTTGAACACTATTGACATGGTTTATTTTAAGAGCTTCGATATGTGATAGGTTAATGACAATCAATGGGACTAAGATTAATGCTTCCGATCGTATCGAGTGACTTTATGGAAACTCCTCTGATACGATCAGAGGACTTAATGAAAAAAATGATCTGATAATATTATGAGTAACAGAGAGGTTGGGGTCAATTTCCTCGTAGTTGATCGAAGAGTTAAGGCTAAGTTTGTTGACAAGTTCATGCTAAGTCTCATTGCCAAATTTAATCTAATATTGAACTTAAAACTTATACTTGATGGAATCGATCATGTAGATATCCTTTTAACAAAGGTTATTGTCATCGTTGTTCTGTGGAAAGGCACTGGAGTTATTAAATTTGGTTTAGGTTCAGGGGTAGAAGGAATAGGTTCAACTTGGAAGGATTAGAGATAACCCTAAAGGTTTAGAAATGTAATAGTGCTCCTCAGGAAGAAGGGTTATAGAAGATGCATAAATGAAGAGAGTTACTGTGATGGTCTTGGGAAGATCTTAGGGTAGAAAATAAGTAAAGTGAAATTCACCCTAGCATGAAAAACCCTAGCCCTAGGAAGAAGAAAAAAAATGGGAATAGAGGGCTTACCTATAACTCATGGACACATGGATTATTGTGATCATTTGAGAGTGATTAGGTTAGGGATCAATGTGCTTTCATTTGGAATCTATCTTTCTCTCCTTAGATCTCAGTGAGGTAATGAAAATGGGTGAAAATGTGTATTTACAAGTTGAATGATTTCAACATTAAATTTGGGTAGGTGGAATCACTCGAAATCAAAAGAGTTGATAGTAAGTCCTATAATGTGCATAAGAGGACTTGATGGGAATTTCTTTGATGTGCATTGGAGGGATTATCATGAAGGTTGTCAAGGTCAGTTGGAGAATATGGAATGATGCAATCAAATATGGCGATGGATAGCCAATAGGAGAAATCATGTTGAACTCGCATTAGCTGATCAACAACATTAAGGGGAATTCCTCTGGTGCACATCAGAGGAGTTGAAGGCAACTCCCTTGATGTACATTAGAGGAGTTTTTACTAACTTCACCAAAAATCAAAAAATAATTGTCTTGAAATTTTCTAAGTGCTCTAAGTTTGAAGGATGTGAACTTAGGGAAGGTGACACTTGAAGAACAAGTTCTAGAGAAATATGAAGAAACCAATGGGGGAGATTTTCAAAATCGAAAAAATACAAGGGTCCCCATTTTCTTGAGAGGATTTTGTACATAAATTACAAGAAAATGGAGGGTTGTAGTGTCTGGCACAACAAATGGAGAAACATTGGGAAAAGCCTTGAATACATGTAAAATGGTATCCACACACATATTTATGGGGAATGTGCATGATCATGCGCAACCCAAGAGAAAAAGAATAGGTCCCATAACTTAGGTTCTGATGGGACAAAGTTTGGATGATACAAAGGGGGGATTAGGACCATGCCTCAGACCAGATTTTGTTTTACTAATTTATTATTCATATAATAAATGTCTTAAGGGAAGGCATACTGAGTATTACAGGGAATGAAACATCAATAATTATGAAAATGAAATTTATGGTGCATTTCTATGGTGTTGCTTCACTACCAGTGAGCATCCATAGCCTCGACAAAGTCCCCATGGTGTCACAATCCTTTCTATACTTCTAGTGAGTGTCCATAGCCTCGATGGATATACTTTCATGTCCCATGTGATATGGAATATATTTCCCCAAAACTTTACCTTTTAAAATTTGTTTCTCTTATGATTAGAGAGAGGTAGATGGGGGGATTTCAGTTTTCCTTTAAAGGCACTAGGGATGACACCTATGATAGTGAGATTTTATAACTTGATTATAAATGAGTGAACTCCCTGAGTAACGATCTCTGGAATACTACATATGTCTCTCCTAAACCATTTCCTTTTAGTATGAACAATATACATATATGTCCTTAGGTAGCATCGTTAGTTCCTTTCATTGTCATATTAGACATATGATTCTCGTATAGTGATGATCTATGTTCCTCTATTGGATGTGACTTGGGGTGATACATAACAAAGCTATATGATTAATATGGGATTTATCTAGAAGCTAGGTCATAGATTTATTAGGATATTGGAAACAGATATGCTATGATTTAGAAGCATAACCAAGACTAAGATATCATATATTTGAGAAACCCAAGGTTGCATTTTTTTAATAACAAAAACTAAAACTAAAAATCGAACAAACTAGAAAATTTTAAAAGACAAACAAAAAATAATGTAGAAGTTGAGCAGGAAATAAAAAGTGAAGAATCTTACTTTTATTTATATATAAGGGAGGGGTTGCCATGAAGGCTAGCTAATGTAGTTCTTGAGAATATGGTCATTAATGGGGAGGAGGTAAAATTCCCCTTGGATATTTTTTAAATGATAATTACCCTAGCCAATCTTCTCTTTGATAACATAGTGTGTTGGAAATACTCAGAGGCGGGTGGGGGTGAATCAGTATTACCTTTTATCCAATTATTATTTCTTTTTAAAACTTTTTCAACCACAATAGTAAATTAACAAATAATTAATTAATTATCATAAATAAGAATTACAGTGTCTGTATAACAACAAACTCTAATTTTGAAGGAAACCAATCCTTTTTAGAGAACCAATTCTAGGAGACACAAATCCCCTTCCTTTTTTTTGAGCACCTACTCAAGGAAGCTGCAATTCCCTGTTTTCTTCAAGCACTAACTTGAAAGGAGGCACCGAACCCCTGCTGTGAAGAATTCTACTTGAATAGGAATACATTCCTTCCTAGCTCCTCCCTTCCACCCTCACTACACAGTTTTTATTTTTACTCTCATACATTTTTGTGACTTTTCTTTAGGTATACTCAGATATTTCCTGATTCACCCTTTCATTATTCATTCTTATGAGTTTACATATCCTTCCAAATGGTGTGCATCACTAAACCATTGTGTCATTTCAATGACTAAATTTGACTCTTCATTTGTGATAGACTGTAATAAAAAATTAACCTAATTGACTTCAAATTCCTTGTAGATTAACTATGTTTTTTTCTTTCTCATGTCAATCTTTCTTATGTAATTATCAATCAAACAACCCTTCATGAAATTGAATAAAACAATCAATTTCTTCATTACATCGAGCTCTGGTTTCATAGAGACTCGACTATCATCTAATCGAGATCAAGGTTAAATTTTGATGATTGATTTTGATGTGCATATATATATATTATTCATGCTTATCATCTTTAGGCACCTATGTTCTTCCTTGAACCCACTTTACCTTTTACTAATGAACGATTGAAATTGCACCCATGAGTTGATCCAATGGCATACCTTACTCCTGATAAGATGTTGATCCAACGGATCTGACTTAATCGCTCGGTGAGATGGGGTAGTATTCTAGATATAAAATAGTATGTAGAAAAAAATATTTTATCTAGAAATGCTAGTGAAATAATGATATAATCAAATCAATACTAGAATAATACTAGAATAACACCAAAAAGAGCACTTTGATTACTGATAGAAATATTCACTTTCCTCTTTGAGAGGGAAACCTCCAGCAAACCATAGATCTATTAAAATAATATCCAAGACAAGATTTCTCATACCCTGTACTTCTATTTATACTCTATCTATCCAAAAGAACAATCTAGAGGAAGATCCTTCTAGAAGTGGAAGCTTCTATTAGGTATTCTTACATTTGACTTATTCTTCCTTATTGGTAGGCCTTATTAATATTGGAATTTATTACATGGAATTATATTATTATAATTATGTGAGGGGTTAGGGAAGTTAGGTCCCTAACATTCCCTTCCCCTTGAATAAAAACATTCTCCTCAAGGCTTTAGATGAGGGAATATTTGTAGAATGGTGGCCAGATCCCAGGTGGCATCTTCTGGAGGTGTATCTTTCCATTGGACTAACACTTTTGGAATGATGTGCTAACGAAGATGATGCTCTCTCTGGGCCAAGACTGCTTGTGGCTGCAACCATATGGAACCTTGTTCATCCAACTCAAGGAGACTAGTTTGAGTTTGGCACTTAGTTCCAATCACCTTCTTTAAGAAGGGAGCATGAAAAATAGGATGGAGCTTTGACTAACTAGGTAGAGATAAATGATAGGCCATTGATCCCACATGATTGAGAAATGCATAAGCACCCTAAAATTTGGGTGCAAGTTTATGACAATGTTGATCTTTGAGTGAAGATTGCTTATAAGGTTGTAGTCGAAGAAATACCTAGTCCCCTTCAATAAAATGGCATTCGGAACGAACTTGATTTTCTTGTTGCTTCATGCAATTATTAGACATGACCAAATACACTTTGAGGGAACTAAGAATAGCCTCACAAACTGTAAGATGTTTTTCAACCTCTTGAACCTTCGAGACCCCTGGCATATAGGAGATAAATGATGCGGGATTTTGGTCATAGATTGCTTCAAAAGGAGTCATGTGAGTAGTTGTATGGTAATATGTGTTTTACCACCATTCAACTAGGGGTAACCATTGAGCCCACCTATTTTTCCACTCAGATTCAAAACACCTCAAATATGTTTCCAAAAACTTGTTGACAACTTCAGTCTAGCAATCCATATGGGGTGATAGGAAGTGTTGATATGGAATTGGGTTCCTTGTAGCTTGAACAATTATTGCCAAAAATTGCTGGTGAAAGTGGAGTATCTGTCAGAGACAATAGAATTAAGCATGTCATGAAGCTTGAAGATATTATCCATGAATACTTGAGCCACTGTGGCAGATGTGAATGGGTGTTGAAGAGCACAAAAATGATCATATTTCGAGAGAATATCTATTACCACCATGATGATTGACTTATTGCTCCATTTACATAAGCCCACAATGAAATCCATAGAAATATCTTGCCAAATAACAGGGGGAATCAGAAGTGGTTGGACTGTTCTTGGGGCTTTGACAGTTTCTTCCTTTTTGCATTGACATATGACACATTCATCCACAAAGGTGTGGACGTTCAGTTTCATACCCTCCCATAAAAAAGAACATTTGACCCATTCATAGGTTCTAATAAACCCTAAATTCGTGATTGTGGGTGAGGCATGGAGTTCATAAAGCACCGTGGATTTAAGTTAGTATTTTTTGCATAAATACAAACGACCTTTTTAGTGAATCTCTTTAATATGCCAAGAGTACCCTGGAGAAACTGAAGAATTTTCTTTCAATTGGTGGAGTAGGCTAGAAATTTTGGGGTCTTGCAACCATTCCTTACAAACGAATTGGTCCAGTCTGGTACAATTAAGGAGAGGGAGAAAAGTAACCCGTATTCTTCATATTTTTGGAAAAGAGAATCAGACACTACATTTTCCTTTCTCTTCTTGTAAATGATCTCATAATCATAGACAAATAGCATGGTCACCCATTTTTGTTGCATTGGGGATGAAATTCATTGTTCCAGGAAATACTTGAGACTCTGATGATCAATTTTGATTTGGAATCTTTGAACCAATAAATAAGGATGCCAAAGACCCACAACATGCATAATAGCTAACATTTCCTTTTCATAAATGGATTGGCCCAAATGTCGCTCTGAAATTTGTTTTCTAGTGAATGCCAAGGGCCTACCATCTTGCATGAGGACAACTCCAATTATTTTCTTGGTAGCATCACATTCCAATACAAATGTCTTTGTGAAGTCTGGGAGATCTAGGACAAGAGTTGAGAACATAACATCTTTTAAGTCTTGGAAGGCATGATTCACAATTGAAGTCCAAGTGAAAACATTCTTTTTAAGGAGGGAAGTGAGAGGAGTGACAAAATTTCCATAATTCTGAACAGACTTCCTATAATACCTCGTTAAACCTAGAAGCCCACACAATCTCTTAAGAGTTTTAGGGCGAGGACAATCTTACATAGATTCAATTTTCTTAGGATCCACATGGACACCATCCTTGCCAACAATATTACTTAGGTATTCCACTTCTGATTCATCAAAGGAACATTTATATGGTTTGAGGAAAAGTTGATGTTTAGAGAGTAGATGGAGAACGTGATTCACATGGGAGAGATGGGATGGCCAAGTTTTACTATATATGAGAATATCATCAAATAAAAATAAGACAAAATGATAGAGAACATATAACATATCTCACAGAAGTCTCCATTCATCCATTCATAATCTACCTACCTATAGAAGGTAAATATGCAATAAAAACAACACATTTCACAGGTGTTACTATGATTCACCCCCTCCTGGTCTACGTCCATAAAGATATGGCTTCTTAGGCTCTTTTATTATGTTACTACAAAATATGGCACCACGCACACTACAATTATGATCATACAATCACATAACATGTTCTTCAATCCTCTATGAGGTTGACTACATCGCACCAGGCTCCTCAGCCTCCAATCTTACCCTCAAGATCTAGCTACTGGAATCTCCTACAACTCAACAAATTACAAAATGGTATCATATATTACAATATTTCTCCTAACCGAACAAAATAGTATATCCATCCCCTGACTTAGACATCCTAGGTACTTATTTATACTAATTTACAGCTTATCAGTCGTTACAATCTCTTACAAGAACCATAACCCTAATGTGGTTAGGTTTTCCTGCATGCATGCCTTGCATGATTTCCTCCTTTGCATGCACCTTTTCCTCGCACATGTTTCTTTTTCTACGAGTTGGATTTTTTTAAATTAAGATTTACTTTCCAAAAATGGATTTTTCCTCAAAATTGGTCGGTGCCCAACATGCTACCAACACTGACATGTGGCTCATCCTGAGCCACCTAGGCAGTGCACGCTTCCTTGACAACCTCTGCTAGGCTATGGAACTAATGCAGGAGAATCTCTCCACATTAGCCAGCCAACCGGCCAACCACGTTAGCGCATGCATTCAAGGCTGAAGAGAGGCACAGCCCTCATTTTCAATTTTGAATTTGAATGCAATTTAATGTTGTAGGCTGGTGAGCTGTGAAGTCGTGCTTTGCACAGGCGTAGAGTAGATAGGCCTTTAATGCTTTGAAGGCTGAGATCTAGATCTGATTTGTGGACTAGACATCCCATTCAATGTAATTGAATAGGGTAGGTAGATTGGAGGGAAGAGCTTGAAGAGACCCCCTCATGTAAAAGATCAATTTGGATCTCATTTTGGTAGTAGTTGTAAAAGTTGTAATGGTTTTTTAGGAAGGAGAGAGTAGAAGAGAAAGAGCCGAGACTTTGTTAAAAGTCTGAGCTCAAGGACACCTTTGTAAAGAGGCATTTACATTACTATAAACCAGAGCATATTTTTCTGCATGTTTTCTGTGTTCTGTGGATGCTTCATTGTGTTCTTTTACGCTGTAGACGTATGCTAGAAATTTGTAGGGAGTTGTTTGATTTTCAGGCTTGAAAGGTTCTTTGTGGTTTCATGCTAGGAGGGAGTGGTAGAGTACTGCAGTCTCTGAATACCAGTGCATAGATGCACTTCTAAACTCTGGGGATTCAGACAAAGACGAGCCAAGTGGGCACAGTAGCTAAAATCAACAATTCAGAGGAAGACCTTTGAGGTTGTTGAACACCTCTGGAGACAAGGTTGTGGAGACACAGTTGCAGACAGAATCACTGAGGAGTTTTGTAAAGCTCTACCAGGTGGCCATTGAGAAGGTGCAAGGGAGTGCACAGAGGAACTCTGTTGTGAGTTCAGAAGAAGGCATAAGCTCTGAGGAGTTATGTAAATCTCTGCCAGGTGGGCATTGAGCCAGTGCAAGGAGTGTACAGAGGAAGAACTCTACTGTGAGTTCAGAAGAAGAAAGAAGCTCAGTTGTGAGTTTTGTATAACTCTGCCAGGAGGGAATTGAGACAGTGTGAAAAT
>JASDQU010439323.1:65547-85867 GCA_032191745.1 Picea mariana
ATGAAATCGCGAGGAGTAAAGATAGTCGTTGGATCCAGGTCAAGGGAGGACTGTTGGATCAGAGCCTCATCGTACGTTTTGCGTATTCAGGGTTTCGGAGGTTGGAAGGACCTCATTTCAACTATAGAAGTCGTGAAGTGTCGAGGGCCGAGGCACAGAGGAAACATGTGGCATAACTAGAAGGTGGGGACCACGTGATTGACAGGTGGACACGTATCACCTGGAGAAGGGATTCAACGCTCCATTGACTTCTCGCGTCTCAAGGATTCACGGAGTAAGAGCATGAGAGCTCAACCCTTTGGCTTGTGAAGTCGCGAGTAGCGAGAACACGAAAAGGAAAATAAATATCGCTTCTTGGGGGTTCGTGAAGGGAGGAGTCAACCTGGCATTGACCTATTGTGTCTCGGGAGATCGCAATAGGAGGGCATGAGAGTTCAAATCATGAACTCATGAAGGTGCGAGTTGTGAGAGGCATTGATATTTAAGCCCTAGCATACAGTTACGTGTGGAGGGCGCTGACAAGGAAAGGATTCAACACTCCGTTGACTTCTCGCATATTGGGGATTCACGAGATAAGAGCTCGACGTTGAAACTCATGAAATGGCGAGTAGCGAGAGGTGCTAGCAGTTAAGCCTAGCTAGTGGTCACACGTGGAGGGCATTGACATAAGGGAGCTATACCCATTTCGTGATCTCAGGTATCGCGGGATTGGAAAGGAAGAGTTGGAGTTTCGACTCGCGATATTTTCGACAAGAGACTTCGGGTTAGACCCTTGGTCACAGCGTTGAGGTCGTACAGAGAAGGGGAGCTTGCGCCTAGTGTTGTTCGCACAGGGAAGCTACCAAAGAGGACCTGTGGATCGATTTGAAAGGAGATTCCAGTAGGGAATTGAAAGAGCCTCTTTGTTTCATGAATTGATTGAACGATCCTTAAGACCGAGAGGTCACGCAGAGACTCTATCAAGGCAGAGGTGGCAGAACTACGTCCTTGGTCACAACACTGAGGTCACATGGAGAAGGGGAGCTTGTGCCTAGTGTTGTTCTCTTAAGGAAGCTACCAGAGAGGACCTGTGGATCGATTTGAAAGGAGATTCCAACAGGGAATCAAAAGAGCCACTTCGGCTCATGAATTGATTGAATGATCCTTAGGACTGGGAGGTCACGCAGAGACTCTGCCAAGGCAGAGGTGGTAGAACTGTGTCAAAGTGGTATCAGAGTTAGAACTTTGTATGTATATTTCAAGCAGAGGGAGAAGGAAAAAGAAGACAGAGTGTTGGAAGCTCTGTAAATGATTGTTTGCAGGTAGGAAACAATCAAGAAGACAGTCAGGAAGACTGTGGATGAAGCTGAAACACTCAGGGGTGTAGAGTGACAACAACAAGTTTTCCAGGAGAGTAGATAGGGACAACGATATGGCTACTTAAGGCTATAGATATGCTGGAAGGAAGAACCCAGAGCTGATGAGAAGATCTGAAATAGATGAAGAGATCGTTGATATAAAGGTAGAGATAGAAAAGATTGCATTACGGATGCAACAAAACGCCAAGTCGAGGTGGGTATATGAATGGCCCATGGGGAAGCCAAAAGGAAAATGGCCAGTCAAGAAGTTGATGGCTAGAAGACAGCATAGGCTATTAAGAGGATGGTTAAGGCATGATGAAAACATCAACAGACTAGAGAAAAGGGTTCAAGTATGTGGGCCAGAGATTGGGAGAAATATTTGCGATGCTGAGGATGAAATGGGATCGGATGAAGATCTCAAGCACTGCCAGGAGGGAAGAGAGGAAATTCCTAATTTCCAAGTGGGAAAATAGTTGATATCAGTTGAGGATCTCATAGACTGTCATGAGGACAGTCAAGGAATTTCACATTGCCAGGTGGGAAATGGATTGAGATCGTTGCAGGATCTCATAGACTGCCAGGAGGGCAGCCAAGAGTTTCCAGTTTTATAGGTGGGAAGGGAATAGAGATGGGATCAGTTGATCTCATGGTCTACCAGGGAAGCAGCAAATAAATCCCATTTTTTGAGGTGGGCAGGGATAAGTAGATGAGGCTATCTGAGAGTCTCATAAACTCATAGGTGAGTTTGGATCAACAGATGTAGCTGACGGAAGAGGAGGATCCGAGGAGCCTTCTAATGGTTGGAGGAATTCATATATTCCTACCACATAGCCTGGAGGAGGTAGAGATCTATGTTGCAGATGCAGCAACAAGAGAAAGATAGCCAACTGAGACTTTCAAAGAAGAATTGGAGCAGATATTTGAGATTGCCCAAGGAGAAGAAGAACAAAAGGAGAATGAGCATTATGAGGAGTGTCTCAATGCTTTCTGCCAGGGAGCTGAGGAAGCTACAACACTTAATCTAGTAGCAGAAGAAGTTGAAGGGCAGGCAGGCAGATTGATCACTCCATGGGAGATAGAGCTGGAGATGCTAGAGGATTGGCTGAACAATCCATGGCCAGCAGGAGAACTGGCAGAAATTGAGCTGTCAGAGAAGATGACTGAACCACAGGTCAGTCAAGAGGAGATTGTATTCAAGGATGAAGAGAGGCATAACCACATCAGCGCATGCATTCAAGGCTGAAGAGAGGCACAACCCTCGTTTTCAATTTTGAATTTGAATGTAATTTAATGGTGTGGGCTGGTGAGTCGTGAAGCTGTTCTTTGCACAGGCGTAGAGTAGATAGACCTTTAATGCTTTGAAGGCTAAGATCTATATCTGATTTGTGGACTAGACAACCCATTCAATGTAATTGAATAGGGTAGCTAGATTGGAGGGAAGAGATCGAAGAGCCCCCCTCATGTAAAAGATAAATTTGGATCTCATTTTGGTAGTAGTTGTAAGAGTTGTAATGCTTTTTTAGGAAGGAGAGAGCAGAAGAGAAAGAGCTGAGACTCTGTTAAAAGTTCGAGCTCAGGGACACCTTTGTGAAGAGGCATTTACATTAATATAAACCAGAGTAGATTTTCCTGCATGTTTTCTGTGTTATGTGGATGCTTCATTGTGTTCTTTTATACTGTAGATGTATGCTAGACATTTGCAGGGAGTTGTTTGATTTTCAGGCTTGAAAGGTTCTTTGTGGTTTCATGCTAGGAGGGTGTGGCAGAGTACTGCGGTCTCTGAATACAAGTGCATAGATGCACTTCTGAACTCTATGGATTCAGACAAAGACAAGCCAGGTGAGCACAGTAGCTGAAATCAACAATTCAAAGGAAGACCTTTGAGGTTGCTAAGAGGCAAGGCTATGGAGACACAGTTGCAGACAGAATCTCTGAGGAGTTCTATAAAGCTCTGCTAGGTGGGCATTGATCAGGTGCAAAGGAGTGCATAGAGGAACTCTGTTGCGTGTTCAGAAGAAGGAAAAATCTTTGAGGAGTTCTGTAAAGCTCTTCCAGGTGGGCATTGAGCCAGTGCAAGGAGTGCATAGAGGAAGAAATCTGCTGTGAGTTCATAAGAAGACAGAAGCTTGGTTGTGAGTTATATATAACTCTGCTAGGAGGGCATTGAGACAGTGTGCAAATAGGCACAGAGAGGAAAAGAACTCTTTGAGTTCAGGAAAACAGAAGAAGAGTCCACTGAAGGATCTTCAAAGGGTTGTTGAACACCCTGAGCACTCAACAAAAGGTTGCTTGAGTGAAGGATAGACAGGAGGGCATCCAAATTCCCCATCTGCAGGAGAAATGGAAAAAGGATAAAATCCCTTAGGGGTCTGAGTAATTGAGAAGTTCATAAGGGGTAGCACTTTTGTGTGTGTGAAGACTCTGCAAGGAGTGCAGAAGCCACAGAATCCTTCAAGGATTCGAGAGAAAATCTCAAGAGGAACATCATTCTTGTACGCAGAGGTGAGGATTCTAGTCGTGGAGCTTGCAGGGGAAAGAAGGAAAAGGTCAAGGCCTTTGAGCATTTGAAAATTATTCCAAGTCCAAAAGAAAGCACTGAAGCTTGGGAGGAGCAACATCTGTCGTCGGATCAATCGAGAGAATCTAGACCATTGAAGATTTCACGTCTAGGAGGAAGTACAGGAAGAGCGCATAGGAGAGATGATCTGAGATATCAGATCTTGAGCAAAGAACCCAATAGCCATTGGATCTGTCAAGAGTTGCACGAGGTTTAAACCTCACGTGAAGAGCAGTAGAAGCGAAAGTCCCGAAGGGGGTGATATCGGGATATCGACATTCAGGAGTTTGGGAGTCCGGAGGATGAAAGTATGGGCACTCGACATCAGAATTCATGAGAAGGTTAAATAGATCTGAGTCGTCCATTTGTGGGAGGACGCGTGTCATGGAATCATCCATTTTGAAGATTCGGGGACCGGGACTCACAAAGGTGAGCATCTTGACTTCGCGAGTAGTGAAGTCTCAAGAAAATCTGATCCATTTGATTGGAAGGACACGTGTCACCAGATCCTCTATATTGGGGATTCATACATCGGAGGTTAGAAAGGGAAGTCCTTTGACTTCACTAGTGGTGAAGTTGTGAGAGAATCGCAGCCATCCATCGGAGGAGGACAGGTGGCAGAGATCGAAGGATCTCGCGAAATCATAGGTTCGCAAGGTGAGAGCCCAGGATTTGGGTGCTCCAAGTCGCAAAGCCATGAAATCGCGAGGAGTAAAGATAGTCGTTGGATCCGAGTCAAGGGAGGACTATTGGATCAGAGCCTCATCGTATGTTTCACATATTTGGGGTTTCGGAGGTTGGAAGGACCTTGTTTCAACTGTAGAAGTCGCGAAGTGTCGAGAGCCAAGGCATGGAGGAAACACATGGCAGAACCACAAGGTGGGGCCCGCATGATTGACAGGTGGACACATGTTGCCTGGAGAAGGCATTCAATGCTCCGTTGACTTCTCGTGTCTCGAAGATTCACAGAGTAAGAGCATGAGAGTTAAATGCTTTGGCTTGTGAAGTCGCGAGTAGCGAGAACACAAAAAGGGAAATAAATATCGCTTCTCGGGGGTTCGTAAAGGGAGGAGTCAACCCAACGTTGACCTATCACGTATCAGGAGATTGCAACAAGAGGGCACGAGAGTTCAACTCACGAACTCACGAAGGTGCGAGTTGCGAGAGGCACTAATATTTAATCCCTAGCCTACGGTTACGTGTGGAGGGAGCTGACAAGGAAAGGAGTCAACACTCTGTTGACTTCTCGCATATTGGGGATTTGCGAGATAAGAGCTCAGTGTTGAAACTCAGGANACATAAGGGAGCTATACCCATTTCATGATCTCGGGTATCACGGGATTGGAAAAGGAAGAGTTGGAATTCCGACTCACGAACTCGTGAGATCGTGAGATTTTTGACAAGAGACTTTGGGTTAGACCCCTGGTCATAGCGTTGAGGTCGCACGGAGAAGGGGAGCTTGCACCTAGTGTTGTTCGCACAGGGAAGCTACCAAAGAGGACATGTGGATCGATTTGAAAGGAGATTCCAGTAGGGAATCGAAAGAGCCACTTCGGCTCATGAATTGATTGAACGGTCCTTAAGACCGGGAGGTCACGCAGAGACTCTACCGAGGCAGAGGTGGTGAAACTGCGTCAGGAACTTGTCTGCAAGTTCCCTTCCTCTTTCCTGGACCTGGGCAGTCCTCTCTCCGAGAACCTCTAATGCTTGCACTATGATCTCCTCCCAAATCATTACTGCACACTCTGCATGTTCTTGCACCATGTTCTTCTTCTTCTCCTCCAACGGCGTGATCATATGCATTGCTTGCTCTTGAATGGGTTCCATATTCACCTGTATTTCCTACTATTGTGTCTGCGTTGATTTTAACTCTTCCTACAGCTTCTTCATATCTTGCATTACTTTCAGATGCTCTATGATACTCATTCAGTTGTTCCTTTATTTGAGATCTTAGATTGATTTTCTTACTTTTCCTTCTTCCTAGTTACACTATTGGACCTGCTCGTCTTCCTCCAGTGCTGTCCAAAGTTGCACTACTCTATCAAACAATCCTTCTACTACAATGACTTGTTTTTCCATCTCATCAATTTGGCTTACAGATTCATGTTTCCTCTTCTCCTTCACTTCCGGGGGAGTCTTAGGGTTGAGTTTTTCTTTTAATTCCTCGATATCCTATCGTTACTAATCAATTTTATGTACAATAAGGTCAATCTTCTCCACGATACTTCTCTTCGTTTCTTGTGCTCTATTCGAGTTTTATTTATATGTAATTGTTAAACCCTACTCGAGCCTATCTGTGCATTCCTTAACTTCTTTCTTTTCCATAGTTAGTTGGTTGCATGTGATCTGGAGCATCTATGTGACTCCTCTGCCCACCTCTAGGTTTTTGGCATCTACGTGGGCCCTAGATTGTACTTCATGCATGACGCTGGCTTATAGCTTGTATAAATCCTTCATTGGAATTTGCACCATCACCACCTCAATTTGTTGTACCTCCTAAAGGGGTTTATGCATTGTTTCCCGATCAAGCTTAATCATTTGGCATGTTATTTTGAATGTTTCCTTTCCCTATACAACAAATTGTACCATTTATTCACCCTCTTTCTGTGAAGATGGACTCTATGTCTTCTCTTGTGGCTACACAGTGGCCTGTGATTCTACCTGACTTTGTAGTTATTGAATGTTGTCATGTAATTCTAGGAGCTTAGCCATAATCTCTTCCCTCTACGCCCTTGCAGTCCTGACCACTTCCTCACTCATTTCTTGGACCTTATCCGCGACGAGCTATGCATCGTCTCATGTGAGGGTAATTTTTGGGTCCTCTGTCTCATACTTCCTCTTCTTGCTCACATCTTTTCCCTGTAGGGGCTTTCTTTCCATTTGTGAGGGTTGCACCTCCATTGTTGTTCATTGTCCTATTTCCTTCGAAGCCTGTGTTGTCTCCTTTTTCCCAGTCCATGGCTAGCTTCTTGTTCTTGTTTTTGTGTGATTTATCCTTGGCCTTTTCGATACTGCACTACTCCCATTTGGTAGGGTTAGCATTGTGGTTGTCTCGGTGTTTTTAGCATGACTACCTATTTGGGATGAAGAGCCTTCTTTAGTCGTCTCTTTGGGATTGGAGGACTGCATCGTGCCTATCCTTGTGGCTAGTTTTGTTATTGGAAGCTACCACTACGTAGGCCAATCCTTGATAATGCACTCCACTTTATCCCTCGTGGCACAATACTGCATCTTTATCAATTCCTTCTTGGGATCCTTTGTGGCTTGAATCCATATGTTGTGTCGGGATGCCTTGAATTTATCTATCCCCTCTTTCTTATGTGTGACCTCCATAGGTATGCACCATATGTTTGTGATGTGTTGTTGGATTTTTTTCTAACAACATGAAAACACAATATTTTTTTCCTGTTTTGTTTTCTTATCGTTTACTTTCCAGAGAGACTCATACCTAGCCGCGTAGAATTTTCCCATTCTATTTAAGAATGCAAAGAACTTGGTATCCTACCACCCTGCCAGAGCTATCAATATCATCAGCCAGTAGTAATGGAATTCAGTTCCATTGTCCTGTGCATCATGAAATTAAAGTAAGAATGGGTTCAATAGGTATGACACACAGTTGAACATCATCCCCTTCATGCACTACATTGATACTATGATCACTCCTACTGGAACTTCCTCTCTATGACATTTTCTTAGGAGATTGCATGTCATTATCTTACTAGTGAATCGTGTCGCATTATCTTTGATCTCTTTGACGAATATGCCTCTATGTCCCCTGGTCGTGTTGAATTGTGCCTTCACTTGTTCCACTAGTTCTTTCTGGCATGATTTTTTTTCTAAGAAGTCTTTGGGTTGTACGTCAACTGTAGGAAATCCTATTATCTTGGAAACTAATGCCATGTCAATCTGCATTGGTCTATCCATCCAAAGGATGCCTCCATGGACCTGAGAAAATAGCTTCTTGACACACAGACCGACATTTTTACCACGCCCAAAATGCGGTATTTCCAAGAGGTTCATTATACCTGAATTATGCATCCCTGTAATCCACTGCGTGGGATATAACACTAAATTTCCTAGGGGTTCAATATCCCCTGTGTTGATCATATATTTTTCCTTGGCCAATTATGGAAATTTGGTCATGTTGTTGTCACACATTATTTTGGTCACCCTGGTGATGTTTCTACAACATGTGTTCAGGCTTCCAAAATAACCTTTCTTCATGAGAGAAGTGACTAGATCCCTCTTCTACAAAACTCGTTTTTAGAAGGCCATCGCAGGCCAACCATAAAGTACAGTGCACAAATTCTTGATTTCCGCAGGCTATCATGAAGCTTCTTGTGATGTTTCCGTAGGTTTCACTATAGCCAAGGTGCGGCAACGTTGGAAGACTGAGAAAAGGGATAAATTTCATGAAATTTATAGAAGGGAAATTCTAGAATATGAGGTGGCATATGTATGGTTGGGATCCTACTCGCTTCTCGGATTTGGTGGGATCATCCTAATATCTTCAACCATCTCTCTTTCTCTTATATAATGATGGATTTCTCATGGAAAACATTATGAAATAGAAAGCAAGATCAAGTAAGGAATTTATGAAGTAATAGGCTGAGAATTGTGTGCTGGTTTCTATCTCTATTGATGCTTGAGGCCTTCATTTGTCTATCAAGTTATTTTGGATCCTCTTCATGAAAGTTTGGAGCAAGCGTGTGTGTTGGAGAAAAGGGCCACCAAAATGGAACCTTGCAACATCAAGGTTGTTTGGTTGTATCTTCCACTTTTACTTAATATAATACAATGGCATGTTTCTTTCCCATAAAATCGTTCTCATTTTATTACATGAATCCTTGATCACATTTGTAAGTTTTCATTGAATATACTATTGTTGCTTCCACTTTGGTTGGTTTGTGTTTCATTATAGATCCAATATCACAAAAGCACCAGAGCGGAGCAGGAACAACAAAGTTATAAGGAAGCGATATTCAAAGGTATGTCATTCATCTATTGTTTGATAGTAAACTCAATTATCAAAGCTTGGGGAAAGCGTCATGTCCTGTTTTGTTTTGTTCTAGATCCAAGTGGATCTCAGGAGATCAATTTATGTCCACATTCACCGATTTATCCAATAAAAAAATTGGCGACCGTACTGGGGATACGACTTGTTTTGGGCTTTTTCTGTCCATTTTCCTTTAGCCTACCTCTTTTCATTTTAAACCAATCTCTGAGTCTATGGGGGATTCATCCAGACTCTCTTGATCTGAAAGTTCTTTTAGACTCTTTTCCCTTTTAACAATTTTCCTTTGTTTACATACATTTCTGTACTGTATCCCATATACAACTTGTGGAAACCTTAGATAGTCGCACCCTGACTGTTTAGACCAGCGCATAATCTCTGCATCCTACCCATATCTAGCCTACAGAAACATCAAATCCCCGCACTGTACCTTACTTCTCGGTTGAGACGTCTCCTGTAGAATTTTTGGATTAAGTCTTTTTGTCTTTTGAGACCCAGTTTTGCTTTGATCACCTGGGAAGAAATTTTAGTGCCAATACTTGACTATTTTTTAAGTGTAAGACTTGTTGTTGATTGGTTTTCAAGGATTGAAAACCCTTCTTCATCATTTTACAAGTTTTTAACTTCTTTCTTTTTGTCAACAAGGACATAATCTTTGGATTTAAATCTGAGTACTTGATTGATAAAATTCTTTAATTTGATTTAAAGTTTTGGATTGTTTTACATTTTCTAGATTGCTTATTGATTGAAAAATTGTTTTTGTTTGCATTTATCAAAACACTTTCTCGTCATCTTCATTTTTATCTTCATTGAAAGTTTGATTTGGGTATTTGTTGAGTGTATCGATTTTCTTTGATTACTTTTCCTTTCTTCATTATATCCCTGACTTGGTTTTGGAAAGGAAGAATTAAAGTCATATAATCTTTGTAGTAATCATTCATAAGAAAAGAATTTGCATTCAATTTTTTTTTACAAGATAACAAATTGGAAAATTTCATTGCTTATGATTGTTTGAAATTGTGTTCATTCAAGAAAAAGGACTTATATTTCGTATCTTTCGTGTTTTCCAAAGAAATAATTTCTCCCTCTTGTAATTAGAGTTCATCGAACTGAAACATTGTATCATCCATCTCTTTTTGCATATTATTGGGTGAAGGTCTCATACAACATCAGTTTCATCTCCATCAACAGCCTCTAAAATACTGCGTAATTTTAAAATTTATTAGTAACTTTTATTTTCTAGAAACTCTTTCCGCCAACATTAGCTAGGCTAGTTCTTTGGAATAGGTTGTGAGGCACACTTTCCAAAGCATAAAACACATTGTATCATATTGTGACAGGGAGTGTTTAAATCCACTTGCAACATTTTTTCCTGGGAATCCCTTCTCACACAAAGGTCAAACCTAAGGTTGCATTAAGACTGGCAAAGTTACTCACCTTGCTTTGTTGGTCTTGGTGTAGAGATTGCACGTATTACGGGGGTCACTTGAAGGTATACCCACAATTATGAGTGGAAGCCTTTCGAGTTCATTTCAAGATAGATACCATGCCTTTGCACATGGATCGAATTGTTGACTATTTCCTAAGGCGTCATTGTTGCTCTTGGTAACCTTAGTAGGCTATGTCTTTACAGTCTTACACGAGGTTATTGTGGAGGAGAAAGTATTCATGGTACCTGGAATTGACGTTGGCCAGACTCACTTGGGCTCTCTCGAGGGTATACCCACGATTATGTGTGGGAGATTGCACCAGGGAGTAAGTCCTTTAACAAGGTCATCAATGTAACTGTTCCACCCGCTCTATCCTAGCCCCTTCTTGTCTTGACTTCATGATGTTGGATTTCATCACCAACTAGTGACTTCGAAATAAGAAGGTTTGTTTGCTTTGTTTGATTTCTAGATTTTATTAGCGAGTGTTGTTTGTTTCCATAGTTGGCCATGGATTTTTTCCGTAAAATTTTTGGTTCAAACAACATCGACCCTCCATGTCATTCATGTAGGATGCAAGGGCTACCCCCAGAAAATCTGAAAGGTTATATCCCTTTTCCTCCTAATTCACAGGAGGGATCTCCTGAGTGGAGAGTGGTCTAGGACACTGTAACATCACCAGTGGAAGGTTCTGCCTCTTTAGAAAGTTTTTGAATTATTTATGATTCTCTAGAGGCTTTCTACATCCCTCCTGGATACGAGAGATGTATTCTCTGGATGAATTCACCAGGAGAACCTGTTGTTCACACTTTTGGAATACCAACTGGACCCCATATAGACCTTGGAGCTGAGAATCCCCTTTGGACTATCGACATATTTAGAATCTCGCCTCGCATAGTGTGGGGCCTTTACAACAACTTAGGGGTAGGTCCTGATACACCTGTCATCTCCCAACTTCCCGAAACGTCTGTTACCTACACGATACCTTTAGACCATTTTTATGGTACAGCTAGAAACATCACCATCATTCCAGATGTATAGTCAGTTGGTCCTAACTTGAATTTTTCTCTCCAGATGGACCATTCTACTATGGTCCCACATGTTACGACTATTCCTATTGGGAATATGGTGCTTAAACAAGATCCCATTTGCACACCACTCTCATCTAACCTATCATGTTGCTTCCTCCTAGGTATCACGCTTTGAATCCTTCCACCGCCATCCCTAACCAAGTTCCATCTGGAGTTTCTGGAATTTTTGTTCCACCTGGGTACAATGTTGATGTCGGTTTTGTTCCTACACCCTCTCAGGTCCTCTCTGAAGGGTGTTATCCACCTTTTCTTGGGGGATCTGGCCCTAGTGCCTCCAAATCCTCCACGACATAATCTTTCAGGACTCTCCACGTACATCCAGACTGCTTACGGTCCTACTGGTATACCAACGAGACTTCCTCCCCAAAGTCACCAGTATCCTGACGTGAACATACAACTACCTTTTCTAGCCACTTTGGATTTACCCGACTTGTCTAAAATCTTGAATGACCCTATCTTACATTCTCCCCATTGGACCATCATACCAGCCAAATTACGGTCCGAAATTCCCAAGTTTGACAGTCGATCAGGAGAAGACCCAAACAATCATGTTATGGCTTTCCACCTTTGATGTTCGTCCAACTCTTTGATGGACGACTCCATTTGGTTACGAATCTTTCAACGAACTCTCATGGGTTTTGCCACAAAGTGGTACATAGAATTACCATGAGGCTTCTTTAGTGACTTCAACACACTCGCCATGGATTTTCTCACACATTACCAATTTCCAATCCAATATGGGGCAAGAATTGAGATTTTAAGTTCCTTTAAGCAATCTTCTACCTCTCACATTTCCAATCACATTCATGACTGGAGATGGAGGAGATGCTTGATCAAACTCAAACTTCTCAATCAATTATTGGATGAATGGTTCACCAAATCATTCGTTAATGAAATATCCCATGATATTTCCATGGGTGAATTTGTCACTGAAGAGCGGGCGATTAGTCGCGCTCTGTACCTAGATCTCGTTTATTTGCAAACAAGCACTCTTTACAACTTGCTACCTAACGCTCCTCACCCTTCTACCATCGCTACCTCAACAACCCAAGAAACTTCTCATGTTGTTGATGGTGTGATTGGTACCTTCCACGCTAACACTAAATACACGTCAACCACTCACACCAATCCAAAATCTATTGCTTCTAATGTTCATGTTTCTTTGAATCCTACTCCTTCCACCGACAAAACTTCTGAGGTTAACTCCGTTCAATTCACCCCTGCTGGAAAAAATAAATCTAAAAAAGGAAAGGGTAAGAATAAGGAGGATAGAAATAATAATCTGTAATCTGATAAACCCAAGACATAGTCTGTTGATGATAAGGATAAGCATAAACCTCAATATCCTTTCCTTATCTGTGGTGATGATCACTACATGAAAGATTTTCCAAGACCTGTTGAGTTCACTACGTTCCTTCAAGGGACCGAGAAGCCTCTCACACCTGTCATTTTGTGACAACCTTTCCCTTCTCAATAGCAGGCCCAATTGGTCATTCATGACCAACCCTCTCTTTCCACCACTTCATATGTCCTTATGTGTACTGGTAATTATACCAAGAACGATGTTGTAATCACCACTCGAGCCAAAGATTATTCTCCTTCAAAAGAGAAAGTTGACGATTTACCACCTTCATTGGTTCAACCGCCTCCCTCAACTTCACCTCCCAACGGTCCTCTTCATCTCAAACGACTGGGTCCCAATACAGTTCTTCGCCCTCCCTCAAGGGGCATTGTTCAGAAGTCTACCTTTAATCCTCACGCGTATGCTTCTCAAAACTACAACATTGTAGAAGACCTTGCAAAAGCACCCTCTGTGATGTCACCTATCGAAGTCCTTCAAAGTTGTTTGGCTCAACGGAAGGCACTGTTAAAGGCCATTGGTGGATTTGATCCCACATATACAAATTTGATAATATTTGACTTGGAAGACCACATTCCAAGGCTACCTCCTCAGTTAGTGTTTCAAATTCAAGTTGTTGTCGTGAACAAGAATATTTGTAGAATCGTTATTGATGAGGGTGCCTTGATGTGTGTTATGTCAGTTACTTGTTGGAAAGACATTGGATCTCCTCCCCACACTGCATCACACAATACACTTAAGGATTTCAATGGTTATGGTTTTAAACCCTATGGTGTTCTTCCCTCATTGTCTATTATGTTGGAAGGCAAATCGGTCAACGTCGAGATCAAGGTCTTTGATGCACCTCTTGACTATAACCTCTTACTTGGGCGTAGCTGAATTGATTCCATGCATGCCTTCTTGTTGACCCTTTTCCATGTGTTATGTTTCCCACATGAAGGAAAAGTCATTACAGTTGACCAACTGGCCTTTTTCAATTCTGATTCCCGTACTAGCAATGTATCCTTTATCTTGAAGACACCCCCTTGGTATGAGAATGTCGGTGTGGGTATTTTGAATGCTTCCACTTTAATGGGTACCTTCCCAATACCACCAATCGATGTTCCACCTCCTTTTGTCACCTCAATCAACATGATTTCCACCTCTGTTTGCAAAACCCCCGCTTCTCATGACGCGTGGATAGTACTCGATCTTGGTGCTTATCTTCGCTATGGAAAACAAATGCCTTTAAGTCTATTTGAATCCACTCATCAAGCCATTCAATCGACAACCCCTTCTACACCCTCTCTCTGTGATTCATCTCTCGATCCATTTCATGTGATATTTCTTACTGACGATATGCTCATGTCAGTCATGTCCATTTAAGAAACCCCATGGGATGTTGGACATCATTGTTCCATTCTCTTCCTAGAACAACACAGCGTAGAGAGTTACCAATGGATTCTGACTCTGTCTACCATTGTTGTCATTTCCTATGTTCTCGAGTCATCCCATGATGTGCGATATGAAGGGAACCTGAGTAGTATCTCACCCACCATTCCTCTTGACATATCCATTAAACCTGGAATTGTCGAAAATGTTCACATCGGAGCCTTATGTTTTGTTGATGAGGTTGTCACTTATAAAGGCATTTTTCAAGAATTCTGTGACATTTTCTCTTGGGGCTACAAAGAGATGTTGGGTGTTGACCCCAATATAATTGTGCATGAAATTAAGACCTACCCGAATGCTAAATATGTTCGGAAAAACCTTCTCCCAATACACCCTCATAAAGCCATTTATATCAAGATTGAAGTTGAAAAACTTCTTAAGGCCGACTTTATTTATCCTATGGATTTAACCGATTGGGTCTCCAATCTAGTTCTAGTCAAAAACAAACAAGGAACGATCTTTGTATGTGTAGATTATAGGGATATCAATAAAGCTTGTCCTAAGGACAATTATCCAACCCCCTTCGTTGACTAGATCATCGACGATTGTGCCGGGAGAGAAATATTCTCCTTAATGGACAAGACTACTTTCATTTGTCCTTGGGGTACCTTTGCCTACCAAAAAATGCCTTTTGGTTTGAAGAATGCTGGTGTGACTTTTCAATGTGCCATGTCTTATTCTTTCACGATATCAAGCACATCATATAGTCGTATCTTGATGATCTACCGACACATTCCATGCATTGCCAATATCACCCAACCCATCTCTGAGCCATTTTCTTTCATTGTCGTTACTATAATATACATTTGAACCCACACAAATGTGTTTTTTGTGTGGAGTCTGGCCGACTTCTAGGTTTTATTATGTCACTTCATTGAATTAGGGTATACCCTTTGAAGGTTGAGGCTATCCTTAATCTACCTCCTCATTCCACACTACACCAGCTTCAAAGTTTGCAATGGAAGGAAATTTTTTTGTGTCGATTCATTCCCAATTACACAGAATTAAGACAGGGTTTTACTCGATTGTTGAAGAAAGGGTATGATTTTGTATGGGACAATACCGCCAATAAATCCTTTGAAGCTTTAAAACTTGCCTTAATCCTTACACCACTACTTTTCCCACCCAATTATAGTCGAGACTATTTCCTTTACCTCATTTCTTCGGACTCTACCATTGCCATGGTTTTAGTCCAAGAAGATGTTTCACACGATGAACATGTAATTTATTATTTGATTCAAAGTTTCACGACTACCAAAGACAAATACCTACATGTGGATAAAATGGCCTTGGCAGCTGTTCAAGTTGTCCAACATTTTCATCATTATATCTTATTACGTAACGCCATTGTCATTTCCAATTGCAACCCTATGCAACATATCCTTATGTGCCAATTGCCAGGGGGGGAGTAATCCAAATGGATAGTGATTCTCTAGGAGTTTGACTTAGATATTGAACGTGCTAAGTCTAAGAAATCTTTGGTATTTTCTGAATTGATATGTGATCTTCCCTAGACTGATACAAAAAATGTGGCAGAGGATTCCTTACCTGATCAATCCCTTGTTTTGATCAGTTCTGATGATGTTTGGTATGGATATATTATCATTTATCTCCAGAATCCAAATTTCCAGCCCGAAATTTCTAGTACAGACCATCATCGTATACAGTATAAAGCCAATCAATACATAATTCTCAGTGAAACTCTTTATCATCTTGGTGTTGACTCAATTTTCCAATGATGTCTCATCTACAATGAGGTTGAGAAAGCTTTGAATGACTACCACTCTCGAGCATGTGGTGGTCATATATCTGGGTATGCCACTTACGAGAAAGGTACTTATGGCCTTCTTTGTTTAAAGATTGTATTACTGCCATCTAGAAATTTCATGCTTGTCAAACGTATAATCACAAGATAAGATCTCATCCCGATCCTTTACACCATGTAGTTTCAGTTAGTCCCTTTGTAAAATGGGGCATTGACTTCATGACATGTAACCGTCACTTAGCTGGGGGGCATGGATACATCATAGTAGCTGTGGATTACTTCACTAAATGAGCTGAGGCAATGCCTACATTTGATAACACAGGGAAAACTGCAACACTATTCATATTCAATCATCACTCAATTTGAAATCCTGCAAGATATTGTTACTAATCACAGTATCCATTTTTGAAATTTCAAGATGTCCAGGCTTACTCAAAAGTTGGGTCTTTGGCATGAAAACTCAACCCCCTATTATCCATAGGCCAATGGCCAAGTTGAAGTGATAAAAAAATTTCTTAGTACTATGCTTCGACGGATAATAGAAATTCACAAGACAAGTTGGCACACAATGTTGTTTTCAACATTATGGGCCTATCAAACATCTGTGAAGTCTTCCACAGGATTTACGCCCTTCCAATTAGTGTATGGTATCGAAGTTGTCCTACCAATTGAATGTGAGAAACCATCTTTGAAGCTAGCCGTTGAACTTCTCCCCAACACCTCTACTGAAGATGAATGCCTATTGTACCTGATGTAATTAGATGAAACCCGTCGTGATGCCACCCTGGTTATTGAAGCTCAGAAAAAAGTGTGAAAGCCCAATACGACAAGCATGTCAAGCCACGCATTTTCTCTGAGGGTGATCTAGTTCTCCTCTATGAACAAGATCGTGATTTATTAGGGGCTAGAAAATTCGAGGCTATGTGGTGAGGCCCTTACATTGTCAAACAAGTGTTGGAGAAGGGAGCTTATGAGTTAGTGGATTATGATGGAATTCCTTTGAGTGAACCCAAAAATGGGATTTACTTGAAGAAGTACTATTCTTAGATTGTCTTTGCATGAGTGCTTGTATTTTTATTGTATCATACTCTCGTGTGCTACTTTTTCATGGGATTTTTCATTATTTGGTTTCAACCCCCAACTGTTTACCTTGCATTACACTTGGTTTCCATATGTCGGTGTCTTCACTACCCCACATTGGCTTCGTCGATGGTACTAGTCATAGTACTCAGAACCTCGCATCTGCTGCTTTAGCAATCTACGCACCCATGAACAAATTAATCAGTCTACACGGTGTTTGCCTCAGTCGTGAAACTAACAATATCATGGAGTACAGTACAATCATCGAATTGTTGACCGACGTTATTTTACTTGGAATAATTCATATTATTGTACGACTTGATTTGTAGTTAGCAGTACTACAGTTGAGTAATGTCTATGCTATCCGAAGTTCTACTTTATTAAGGGTATATTTATGAATTCACCTCTTGGAATGTCATTTTGATTATATTGAATATAAACACATTCCTAGATGTCTAAATACATTAATAGATAAATTATCTAATTATGTGTTAGATGGACATTTGAGACATTTATAAATCCAATCACATTTTGTATATAAATCAAGTAAGCTAGTAGAAGCCTCATGTATATATAACGATAAAAATTTTTACAGAAAAAGTGTTTTTGTCCAAAGAGAAAAATATCAAAATGTGAAGCACATGGATTCATATACAAAATAGAATCAAGGATGTTGCTCACGATAACACACAACTGCCCATGCCAACCTATGAAGTAGTCGACTAAGAGAACTAGATGCACCTATGGTATGGCACTGATATCATCTTGGGATCTCATCAATAGAGATATATGGGACATCCACTGTCAACCCCTCTAGGTTCTGCTCAATCACCTCGTAATCACCAACATAGCATCATGCTACCTTGGCTGTTTACCCTCGTCTTTGGATGGGGGATGTACCTGGAGGCTGGTGTGGTCCTACATATACATGGTCAAAATATCTTTTGATTAGTCATCGGATTAAAAACATAAAAAACATTTCATATTTCAAAATTTACAAAAGCATTATAAAAACAAAAAATGTCATTCTTACCTAAGTTTCCCCATTGAGAACCCTCAGGTAGAACCAAGTCTAAGCCACCTCTGAATTCCAAACTAGCATACACATAATCATCTACCATGAGTCGTTCAGGCCTCAACCAATCAAGTAACAAGTAGTTGTATTTGACAATAGGGCTGACCACGTGCTGAGCAATGAGGTCACACCATATTTTCATCCTTGGATTCTGTGGGGACGACAAGCCCCACTCTACCTGTAAGAGCAAGTGTTGAACCCTCTCAAGGAAGAAGGACACTAAAATGGATCCACTATTAAATTTGAATGTTTTTGCGACAAACTAGAGACAAATTTTCATCGGCATAGAGTCGTTTTTGCGACCAAGATAATTTTTTTTTTTTGTCGGAATTCATTCGTCGGTCTAGCAACCACACATGGATATTCATCAGTCTAGTGACAAGAAAAAGAAGCGTATTCACAATAGGGAAAAGTTTGGCTAGCGACGAATGTTAGTCGGTCAAACGACTAATATTAGTCCCAAGAGTGACCAAAACAACCCTGGAAAACTTAGTTAATAAACCACTATGAGTCGCTAGAACAATGAATATTAGTCGCTAGAGCGATGAAACCATCAGTTAAAAAGGTCAAAAGAAGGAGGATCAGTTAGTCTCTCTAGCGACTAACTGACTAGCAATGAACACATTGGTCGCTCTAGCGACTAATAGGTTGGTCGCTAAAGTGACTAACATGTTGATGTTGGCGACCAATTGGCTATACTAGCGACGAACAGGTTGGTTGCTAAAGAGACCAATATTGGGGTTTTTAAAAAAAAAAACTATGCCATTCACACAGGATTTATGCAAATCTGACATACATGAGCATTCTTTAATAGAAAAAATGAAATGGTCCATGACCATAACAGACAATTAAAAAAATTGCATTGCAACTATCTATATGCCTATGTTTCTTTTGATTTTTCAAATTAAAATGAAATGAATTGCAAGAAAAGAAACATATAGATGTAAACAACCATTGAAATGCAAAGTTACAACCTATATGCAGAGAACAAACAAAGAGTCAAACCCTCAAAAAAACTGTTGAAGGAAAGGTAGTAAAACCATAGGGGGGGTTGTTCCTCAATCCTTTGGATTTTTAAGGGTTTTAAGCCAAATCTACAAACTAAAATCTAACTAATCATCCACATTCCCTAAATATAAACTTAGTAGACACATGAAAGCGATAAAAACTAGAAAAAATAATGTTTTTAACCCCTACAGAAAGTTACCTCAAAACGTGTGTTGGCCCATGACGAAAGGTACCATGTTTCCTACATTGACAAATAAAGGAACCAGACCTTTTTGATGCATTGGTCAATGCACTTTTTGACCCCAATAAGTGTGATGGTATCTAGGGGGTCTCCTGTACCTAGGAGCTCAACTATGTGGGATTCCTTTGTGGTTTCTAACCCTTGTCACTTGCAAACACAACACATAAAGCTAAAAGAAGTCAGAAAAACCTAAAAAACTCATAAAAAACAAATAAACTCATTTACCACACACCCACAATCAAGGATCTTGAGATTGGCTCATATCCCTAGTGGAGTCACCACTCTATTGGTGAAAATGTACAAACAGAGTGAGAAACTTTGCAAACCTTGTGGTTGCTACAAGATTACAGACAAATGAGTTACAAAACTAAAAACCCTATATTTCAATGAACTAATTTATTCTCTAAGCTATGTTATTCCTATATATGGAAGTAAAATGCAAAATAAAAATAAAAGACAAGAACAACTATTTGGTCAAAGAATAAATGAATCCATTACCCAAATGGTAGACTTCACAATATCACTGGTGGAGAGATCTTGAAGGTGTTTATCTTCTATTGACCTCTCCTTCAAAGGTTTCTTTGATTTCCTCGAGTGTGTGGTTGTAGTTTATCTTTCCTCTGGCTATAGATGGATGCTATAGTGTGCTCCTCAAGAAACTAGGGTTTCATTGGTAAAGGGACAAACCTAGGGAAAAAATCCACAATGAGGGAAAATGAGAGAAAGAGGAATGAAAGAGTGATAATGAAATGGGGAGAGACCTCTCCTTGTTTTATAGGAAAAATATGGAATTTCTCTCATATTTTTTCTTTTCTAAATTAAAAATAGGAGGGAAAGTCATAAAAAGGGTTTATGAATTAATTAAGTGGGATTAACTTTAGGGAAATGGTTCCTAAAGTTAATTAAAGGGGATATTTATGGATTTATGAGT
>JASDQU010439323.1:88128-99892 GCA_032191745.1 Picea mariana
AAAAGCAGATATGACAGTTAGATTGATGTACCACAGGATCAATAAGCAACTTTATCAAATAGAATTTCCATACAAAATAAATGTGAAAAAGACATTATAGAGAAGTTACAAAGCTCAGAGACATAAGAAAAAAAAGAATAAAATGAGACACGAATTGCAATGATGATAAACTTTTTGTTTGAAGCAATGTCTTCATGTTACCTTTGGTCATCTTGGACCGTAAAATCTTTCAATCCATTTGACAGCATGACTAATATGGTGCTCAAAGATTTATATTGATTGCTTTAGGGTGCCTAACAACAAGTAAAGATGAAACTCTTGCTATCTCCATATGGTAAGTGACACGCTGACTAGCTACAACATTAAATCTCTCTTTGTTGTACCTTGTGGGGACCGGGTAGTCTGAATTAAAAAGGCACCCTAGCATTTACATCAATGTCCTATAGTAGATATGTCAACACAAAAGCACTGCTTACAGTTTCTGGACAATAATTCATGGGCAGTATTTATCTTCTAGCTTGCATTCATGGGCAATATTTCTGGACAGTAATTCATGGGCAGTATTTCTGGACAGTAATTCATGGGCAGTATATCTTGAATTTAAAAATAGATGCTGTTCAACTTACTATGCGCGCGTAAATCTAAAATTGGAATTTACAAATAGATGCTGTTCAACTTACTGTGGAATTTACAAAATTCCAATTGGAATTTACAAATAGATGCTGTGGAATTTACAAAATGCTGTGGAATTTACAAAATTGGAATTTACTGTGGAATTTACAAAATTTACAAAATTGGAATTTACAAAATTGGAATTTACAAAATTTATAGATGCTGTGGAATTTACAAAATTAGAATTTACAAATAGATGCGCGCGTAAATCTAAAATTGTAAACTTATATTTACTATGCGCGCGTAAATTTAAAAATAGATGTTGTTCAACTTACCTGCGCGCTCGCAACGACGACAAACAGATGCGACACTGCTACCCACGGCGACCCTGCTCGGCTCCGACCCACGGCGACACTGCTACCCACAACGACCCCGCTTGGATCCTACACACATCGACCCCGCTCGGCTCCTACACACGGCGACACACAGCGAGACTACTACACACAGCGAGACTGCTACCCACGGCTCGGCTCCGACCAAGAGACTGCTACCCACAGCGACCCCGCTCAGCTCCTACACACAGCGACACACGGCGAGACTGCTACACACGACGAGACTGCTACCCATGGCTCGGCTCCGACCAAGAGATACTACTTCCCAAATTTGCGAAAAGACCTGGATGGCCGATGTGTCTGTAATATATAAACACTTTTTCAGCCGAAAAATAGTTCGGCCGAACAATCTTTCGGCCGAACTTTATTTCGGCCGAAAGATTGTTCGGCTGAAACATTATTGCCGAAAAAAAAATATCCGTCCGACAAAATTTGTACACGCAAATCGAGGGGGCTGTTATTGCACCGTTCGATTTGACATTTATTTTTTTGGCCGAAAAATAGTTCGGCCGAAAATAATATCTTTCGGCCAAAAGATATTATAAGTTCGGCCGAAAAAATGTTTTACGGAATTTTGGAGACCCAATTGTCACGAAAGTGTAACCCACCTTCGTGATTTCACCCCATGTTCAAGAGCTATGAGAGGATTAATTAGGTTTAGGCATATGGGTATTAGGGATAGGTGCATGGGTTTAAGACTAAGGTTGTAAGATCTAGTATAGTTTTTCATATTTATTGTAGTTTTATGAGCATAGGAAAATAAATACCATGTTACCTTTGCTTTCACCTTTCTATGATTGGTACCCATAGCATGTGTGACCACTTGTAAATTGTCAAAATTCATCCTTTTAGACTGAAGCTTCCTGAAAACTTGGTACGTGAATGTCATGTACTTTTGATGTGCTTGTCTTCTTTTGTATTTGGTTCTGCAGGGTGATCATGTAAGTCTGGAAAAGAGTTATGAAGGGTCTCTTTGACCTTCCCCGATGCCGAAGATGTTGTATATCTGTAAGCAAGAAGATTCAACATCATAATGGAGAAAAGATGACAAGAGTAAAAGAAATCAATCAAATTTAGAATTACAACTTATCACTTATCATATGATCTCATGCCAAAAATGAAATTTCCCTTTTTTGAATGGATTATTGGCAGAAGTAGCATTCAACAGTGAAACAGGGGAATATATATATGTTTGCATCTCATGCCAAAATGAAACTGCCCTTATTTGAATGGATTATTGATAGAAGTAGCATTCAACAGTGAAATAGGGGAATATATATATATGCCAAAAGAACAGATCCCACCTAACTTGCTTCAAATATTTATTATCATTGGTCTAAAGATAAATTTCACAATATAAGTAGATTAGACTCCCTAGTTAGGGCTCCACTCTTAAGAAGTTTCCTTTTTAGTCAGTGTAGGCTTTAGATGCAGACCAATAAGTTGACTTAGGGTGATTCTCAAATGGACATTTGCTTGGAGAAATTATGTTGTTGATTCATCTGGAGTTTGGTATCTCATGAAAGCCAATAATGACTTGTACTCTTTTTGTTTTAGATGGAAAAAAGTGGATTTTTCAATCAGACAAGTATAGATGAGACATTTTTCAACTAGAACCCACTGCCAACAAGCCTGTTCAGTACTCCGGTGAGGTAGTTGTGATAATTAGTGAGAGGTGCCTTCCCCAGGCAGAATGCCCCATTGCCAACAGGCTTGTTCAGTACCCTGATGGGTTTGCCTAGTCATACCACAGACTGATACCTGCTGCCAGCAGACCTGTTCAGTATCCCGATGGGTTAGTCTCTTAAACCCTTTTTCCATCAAAGGCTTCTTGTCCATAGTCACCTATTTTGGTTTGTATTAAAGAGTGCTTTGCATGGTGACAGGGGAGGCCCATCTAAAAACCTTTTTACAGGGTGGGATGGTATTGGGTTGGAAGGCATATACTCTTCTTTTGTATATCTGTTAAAGATTTGTTTGAAGGAAAAATAAAATTTTATGCACATTATTTCTTTAAAGTGATCCAGATGTATAATTTTGTCTGAAGTTGTCCATAAGAGAACGACCTAAAGTTTCCTTAGGGTACTGGTAAATCCTCTGCCATAAAAGTTTTGGTAGTGTGCCCATGGTAGAGAGTGTTCATATACTCATATGCTACTCTTTAATAAGATAATCCAATGAATACTATTGAAGTCAGGTTAGGGTGAGATAGTTGTTTATAGGCTAATATATATTTTTTTAAATCATGCTGAAATACTGGGTAAAGGCAACTTCTAGTCTTTGAAGAGGATTATGGTTCTTTGAGCAATCATAGGTAAAAATTGTGTTTCTCTTTTTAAGCAACAGAACCAAAAGAAATTAAAGTTCTTCTCAGCAACAAAACCAAAAGAATTTAAAATAGTTCTCAGCAACAAAACCAAAAGAAATTAAAATACTTCCCTTTAGTTGTCAACATGAGGGCAGCCATTTGGTACTACATTTGGCTTTGTGGTTCCATCTTAAGTGGTTGTTGCATGGCTTCATACTTCAGATTAATGGACATAAGATTTTGAAATATGCTTTGTTCATTAGGTAATACGTCTTGATAGCACTGTAGAAGGATAGACTCAGGTACCAGACTAGTACTGGACTAGAAAAATATTTCTAGTACCGAAATAGAACAAAATATTGTTGATGCCTACAACTGATGTTTAGCAAGTTCATGAAGGATCAAATAGAAAAAATTTGATTACAAAAGAAAAGAAAATTTGCGAAAGTAAAACAAAAGAAGGTAAGAGTCTTTTGTTACCTTCGTCTTATTAACAAAATTCGATCCACACCTATGTACAAAAAGTTTCAAATAAACCAATCAATCAATGTGGGTCAGTAGGATGATCACTTTCCTTACTGATCATCTAGATGTCTGAATTCTATAATATACGAGTCAAGAATTCTTCTTTTGACAGAGGTTTGTTGTAAACTCGCAACCAGTGACCATTCACAAGTAGTGGTGTATGTTGTTCATCAATTGTCATTATTCTGATTGAACCATTATCGTAGATAGTGTCAATTTCGTAAGGTCCCATCCAATGGGTGGTTAACTTACCTTTAAAGTTCTTGAATCTGCTGTTATACAATAGGGCCCAATCTCCTTGTTGAAAATTTTTCTTTTTGAGATACCTGTCATGCCATTTTGTTCTTTGTTCTTGAATGAGGGTAGTCCTTTGAAGTGCTTCCTGCCTGGTTTCATCCAACTCATTAAGCTGCAAGAGTCTTTGTTGTTGGGCTTCATCCAAGTTCATGCCAACTTGTACTACAAGCCTGAAGGTTTTGATCTGAAATTCGATAGGGAGAAGCACCTGCTTCCCATACACTAACTCATAGAGTGTATGTCCTATTGTATTCATCCAGGTGATTCTATAAGCCCATAAGGCTTCTAATAATATATCAGCTGAATCCTTATGGTGCAACTTTACTGTTTTGGTAAGAATGGACTCAATAACTTTGTTGGTGGATTCTACTTGTCCATTTTCTTGTGGATGATAGGGTGTAGATTTCATGTGTTTGATTTGGTATTGTTCTGTAACAACTTTGACTAGATGAGAGGTAAATTGAGTTCCTTGATCAGTCAGAATTTCTCATGGTACACCAAATCTAGTAAATATATCATTAAAAAGGAAATTTATCACTGATTGTTCACTTGTAGCCGGTAAAGCCTTTGCTTCAACCCATTTAGTCACATAGTCAGTGCATACAAGTATATACTTTTTCTTTTTAGATGCAGGGTTAATGGGCCCTACAAAATCTAATGTCCATTTCTCAAATGGTTCAATGACTACTTGGGCTTGAAGTGGAATTTGATCTCGTGCAGTACGCTTACCCATTCGTTGACATTCATCACAACTGGATACATAGGTTTTAGCATCTCTGAAAATATGGGGCCAGTAGTAAGATGATTGTAGAACTTTGTAAGCAGTCCTTTTGTTTGTGAAGTGTCCTCCACAAGGGCCATCATGGCAGGATTGTAAAATATCATGAATTTCATCTTCCTTATTTGAGGAGGCTAGTGATAAAGTGTATAATTGAGTGATATCAGGGTGCCAAGTTTGTTGAAATTCAGAACTAAAAATATGTGACAATTCTGCAAAAGACCTTGGGTATTCAATGCAATTTGTGTCAACCAAAAATAAGCTTAAGACTTGTTCATGTGATTGTTCTTGTATTCCTCTTACTTGTTCAAGTGTTAATAGAGGTTTGATGCAATCATCCTCTCCATAAGGGTTTTCTAACCAAATAAGTATTTCCTATGCTAGTTGGGCAGGAGGGAAGAGGACAAGTTTTTGGCTATGTGTGCCATTGGATATAGTCATCTCACCAGACCGATAGCTAATAAAAGCATCTATTGTGTCCAGCCAAGGACGGCCAAGAACCATAGGGTGTCCTGGTTTGGAGGATGATTTAGAATAGATGACTAAAAATTCTACTGGATATTCCCAAGAAGCTAGAGTGACTATGACATCATCTAGACTTCCTGTAGGGCTAATGATTGACTTATCTGCCAACTCGATCATGGTTTGGGTTGGTCTTAACTGGTTGATTTGGAGCTTTTTCATAGTGTCAAAAGGCATTACATTAATAGCTACACCCAAATCAATGAGTGTGTTTGGTAGAGAAATACCATTAATTTCAACAATGACAACTGGGTTTCCAGGGTCATTTTATTTGTATAGAATTTCAGAAATAAATTCAGATAATTGTCCCACTACCTGAACAAGAGGAGGTTCTTTCTTCTTCCTTCCTAGTTTCTTAATGCAAACATCCCTTATAATTTTGGCGTATATAGGGATATCTTTAATAGCTTGCAACAGAGGTATTTTTATGCACACATTTCGTAATTCATCTTCTATATCTTTGTGCAAGGGTGGGTCACTTTTCTTCACTAATAGTCTTTCGGGGTAAGGTGGAAGATTAATCTGTTGGGGTACTCGTACAGACTGAGAAGTGATTGGGATAGGAGGAGAGGACTCTTCTTCTACAAGGGTGGTTTGAGTGTTTTCTTCCTCAGAATGATTATCATTTTCTTCCTGAATTATTACTGCATGAGATGATTGGTTTATAGCTTTCCCTGATCATAGTTGAATTTCATAGGTGGGAAAGGTTTGAACTTCTGTATTCTACATAGGGTGGGTGGGTCGATTATTGGGGTAAGGGACTGGCTGGGAAGGGATTTTTGTTGGTCTTGGAGGGTTGTGGGCAGCTTGGTTTTGTGGTTGTTGATTGGCATTTATAGATACTTATTGTTGTTGATTAGGATTCAAGGGGTTTGTAAATTGTTGTTGTATAGGAGGTGGGAGTAAAGCTTACATCTGTGGTGGGTTGAATCCAGGTAGTAATTGGCAAATGTTTGTAGGGTATTGTGGATATGTAGGGTAAGAGGTATTTCCATACATAGGTCCCCTCCAACCTTGTTTCCAAGGCTAAGTTTGTTGAGGTGTCCATTGTGGATAAGTCATTGGGGAAGGACCCCATTGTTGTTGTTGATATTGTGTATTAGGATCATAAAATGTATTGGGATTTTGGGCTCTCCAAGGTCTTCTAGAAGGGTATGGTTGTTCTTGTGAGACGCCTCCTCCCCTATACATGGATTGTAGTTCAAGCAAGGTTGGACACTCAGATGTGGGGTGTTGTAGTGTACATAGACCATAGATTTCTATGACATTTAATGAGCATTCTTTCTCGCTGTTGTACTTCTTTCGACATCTATGACATAATATTGCTAAAGCATCTTCTTCTTGTTTCTTTTTCAGTTTCAGAGTATCTAATTGGTTACTTATCGTGCTCAATATGGTTGTTTTAAAGTTTTCCAATAAGTTTCCTAACTCAGTTCCGGTGACAGTCCTTGAACTTTGTTTTGTATTTTTGCTAAAAGGATCTCTTGGTCCTTTGCCTGTTTTAGCTTATCCTCTTGAGTATCTCCTACAGTAATCTACAATTTCTGGAAAAAAAAATTGGTGTACATCTCCTGAACTCAACAAGTTTAAAACTTATATGCAATCATCCCTAAGACCTTTCAAGAATACAGTTCTTACTACAGCTGGGTCTGAGGTGAATAGTTTTGACTTTTGATAGTTGTATAAGAACCTTTCTAAGTAGTCTTTAGGACTTTCATCTTTTGTTTGATGCATTTTAAAAATGTCATTTTTAACATTATCCTTACAATAGTCTTGGTATTTTCGTAAAAATGTGTCTTTTATTTGATCCCAAGAAAGGATTGCATTTTCTCCTAAGATCATGAACCATCTTAAGGATGAATCTTTCATTGTAGTAGGAAAAAGATTAAGTTTTCGAGCATCGTCTGAGTAGTTATAGCTTCTACATAATATGTCAAATTTGAATAAAAATAAATATGGATCTTCAGTTGACATACCTATGAAAGTGGGTAACGATGATAATGGGATATTCTTCATGCTGATGTTTTTGGAAATATCCAAGATTGGAAACCCAAAGGTTTCAGCCTTTGTAGCTGCATTTCCTTCTTCTTCTTCCATTCTACCGATGGATGGTTTAGAAACTAGATTTTCTGTGTCTCCTAACTGTTCAACAGACTCACGTTCTTCCTGTCCCAATACTGATTCTTTCGTTTTAGGTTCTCCTTCTGGAGCCTCACTGGCTCCCCTTGAATTTTCTGTTGGTGGAATTTTTCCTGGCTTCGGAGAACCCCACTCTAGTGGCCATGTGGCTCTTCACTCACATCTTAAATGTTTTATCCTCCTCCCTCAAGCGGTCTTTTAAAAAAACATTAAAATTTATGCAAACAATCTAAGATAAAAATTACTTCCTATTGTTTGCAACTCCCCGACAACGACACCAAAATGTTGTGTTGATTATATGTTTAGTATAATGCACTCATTAATTATCAATCCGGGATACGTAATCAACAGAGTTACAAGACACTAGTAAGAAAGGTAATTTCTAATGTCACGAGTATAGAATTAAACTAGATTATGCATGCTGGAAACAAATCAAAATAGCAAACTGCAATGTACTTTGGTTGTCTTTCTCAGAGAGGCTATCTATTCCATTCTGGCACATCCAAGTATGTGATAGAATTAGTTTGATAGATTAACTCTGATATCTGACCCAGAAAACTAACTATGTAATCCACACTTCTAAAAAGAAATCACACATCAATCAGCAAAGCATAGCATAGGTAGTTCAATAGTCAATATGTTGGTTCTGCTATGGTTCACAATGAACTTCACTAGTTCTTATCCAAGTAGTTTTGACTATTGCTGCCAACATCTATGATCACTCAAGGAAATCAAATTCATGAGAACAAAAACATGGCATATGTAAAAATAGAGCAATTAAAGATCTCTAAGCAATTATAGAATGGAAATCCTAATCTAATCTATACTGCTATCATCTAATCAGAGTTAAAGCTTTAACAAAATTAATGTTTATACTACTGAAAAAAAATACTAATGCTAATCTACAAAGAGGCTGACCTTTGTTGGGTGGTGGGCCCTTGCCGCTTCAACAGGTCAGCTATTGAAGTCTACAAGAAGCTTGCTTTCGACACACACATTACTCTCACTCACATTTCAAAGCATAAAATCGAAACTCTTGTTAACAACTCAACTCATACTTAATCATAGATAATCATAACATGGAGATAAATGAAATTATATTAATCTTTACTCAGAAAATGTTCTGTACCAACACATGCGGCTTCACATATTGGCAATATGCTAATTCTCCTACTCCCTCTACCATCCTTGCCATGACTATTTAATAGTCTAAATCGTGAAACATAAGGAGGTGAAGTGATTTGCAAATCAATCAATTGTTAAGTTCAATCATTCGATTACATCTTTAGCTTCATCCTCATGACATGAAATGCATGAGGATGAGGAAATTAACAAATTGTTCTTATCATAGCCTTGCTAAAACAATTAGACGTCCACCAATTGACTTAGGCGAGATTTGGCACTTAACTTAGTGCATTATACTCCTCCATATTAGTACCAGATCGTAATAGGCAGATGGTACTGGATCATGACAGGGCGCAAAAAGGTGGTACCGGATCATAACAAATGCTATTTTAGTACTAGATGTGCTTGGTACCAGATTCGAACAACAGAAGTCTTGACATGCGGGTACCGGATGGCTAAGATGGTACAGGAACGCTAGCCATCTAGAGGTCAAAGATTCACATATGACAAATTGAGCATTAGTACATGAAATATTTAATTCCTTAACTCAATAAACCACAAAATGCATGAATTGACCATACTTTACCTTATGACCTTATTACTGGAAATTGGTAGCGTTCTTATCATTCACTCAAGCTTTAGGTAGGCCAAAATGGTATAGGTGAAGAGTATAATAGGGTAATGGGGACGTTAATTTTGGGTCTCAACACAAGCCATCCTTTGGCCCCATTCAAATCATCTTGTAAAAACTTTCGACCCACTTTGGCTCATTTATTACAACACCCAAAAGGCTCCTTTCCATTACATCCAAGGAACATGGGAATTTAAGACAACGTTATAGATCACAACATTTGGTTCAAGCCGAGGATCTCAATGTAGAAATTCCACATTATTAGCTTGGAAGGACACACATCACATGAAATACATCCAATGCTTCTAACGACCTCCTCACCTTTCGAAGAACATAAATCAATGTTGTATAGACATACCTCCATTGAAATCCCTTATGTTTCACTAGATGGCTTGGAAATTTTCATTTGATAGAGCCGACTTATCACTTGTTCTCATGGAAACTACCTTACTACATCCTTGTTGAATTCTCTGATTCTCGGATCTGATATTTATTGTTTTATAATTTCAATGAAAAAATTTGTTTCATGCCATAGTTATTATAGAATAACTATGCACTGATAATCTCAACTATTACAATGCAACAGAAATAACAAGATCTAGAAATATTAAACATGCATAGTAGACACGAGAACACAAGAATTTATCCTAGGAAAACCAAAACCAACCTTGGAAGAAAACCCAACAACATTTATTATAGAATAATCAATTCAAGAGTTTACAAGTTTATCACCATCAAAATAGACCAAGAGATATCAAAGATTCACCTCCCCATCCTAGCACAACTCCCAAGAAGTAGTGCACAAGATAGAATACCAAGAACTTCAAGTTGCAGCGAATTTTACCCCGAATTTTACAAAACCCATTATACCCAAAATTAAAAAGGGATTACTTAACTTGTGAATGTTTCATTTGTGATGAAATTTTATTTTATTTCTGAATGTTCCATTTGATAATTTTTTCTCGATGTTTCATTTCCAAATATTTGATAATTTGTATGTGTGAATGTTTCATTTGATAATATTTGCCAGTATTCCATTAGTTCATATATTGTTTTTTCAATATTTCTTGCACGTACTAACATTATTCTTGAAATTATGCCAGAGTGGTGATAGTGGCAAAGGCCCTAAGCATGGCAAAGGTGTTGATCGAGGAAAAGGCCCTGTTCCTAGCACTACATCAACCGAAAATGATGAATATATAAGTGATGAAGAGATATTCGATTCTAGAGACCCCTTGTAGACAATATAATTGTCCCTAAGAAAGGCAAATAGGGAATTCCGAGATTTGGTCGTTGTTGGGGCAGAAACTGCTGAGGATTTCTAAAGGATAGATGAATTACACATTAAGATAGCAAATTATGGGGTAATTCATGTCATCTAACAATATCAATTTTTGGTTTTAAATTTTGCAATTTGATATATGCAATTAACACATATTTATCATTGTAGAATTTTGTGAGATCGATAAGAGGGGAAGAGGAATTTCCTGGTAGCATTAGTAGGATTGAAATAAAGAACCCGCATGGCCACGTAGCCACAAGGCTATTTTCCACCCCAAGTGTGCCACCTGAGACTGATTTTATGGTTTCTAGGGGTGATGCCATGCCCCTACAGCACACTCCAGATCATGCAAGTGGTGATCATGATCATGGAACTGATCACTCTTCTGTTGATTGTTACCCTGGTGCTACACTTATCCAAAGCACAGGAACAACTACGATATCATTTTTGGTTGACCAGGACATGGTTCCTCTAAAAATAGTACAGCTACCAGGTATTTAATATATGTCTTTATAGAGATTCTTGTTATATAATTGTTTAAACAATCACATATCAGTGAGATTTAAATTACTAATGATGATGATGTTTTATAGGAAACAATGTGTTCTACAATAGTTTGCATGACTATGCATTAGAACTTTTTGGGCCGACCATTCGACTACGATGGAATCAACAAGATTACAAATTGAAAATACTTCTTATCTCCATACTGGTTGGCGAGTTTGGTGACTCGTTCAATAAGCTGGAAGTCCTAAAAAGGACCGACAAGCATTTGAAACATGTTAGAGAGGCATATAGGAATAAACTAGTACAAGACCCCAAGTGTGAACGCCCTTTGGTTGTCCTCGAGAGGGAGTGGAAATAAATTATTCTCGATGCAAGAGAATTAGGGATGAAAGCACAAGGGAAGAAACCACCTGGCCCTGGAAGGTAAGAGGTGTTTTCAATTTACTATGATGGTCTTTTGTTTACTTTATGAGGAAAACAATCAATATCTAACATATCTTAAAATATTGCGTAGACTCCAAGACACTTTCAAGGAAACAAAGGAAAGACAAGACAAACACGGCCAACATAAACTGGGCCAAGGTGGTTACGGGAGATTGAAGGCACAGGTTGTAAGTGACTAAACATTTTACTTTTTTTTTTTTTT
>JASDQU010439323.1:100472-110798 GCA_032191745.1 Picea mariana
AAACTTGAAATTATGGTCAAAATGGAACCATGAACAAAATCATTATTGTCACCAAAATTCATTGCATCAGAAACAAGGTTCTTCTACCACTGGTTCCACCCCACATGTGTAGCATGAATTCAAGAAGGGTAAGGATTGTTTCCTTAGATCATGATGTAATATAAACCCACAAAACTTCTATAAGGTATTTTTCTACCTTTGTTCTACTCAAATATAAAAATAGTTTTCTCTAGTCATTTATATTACAACTTCCTTCTTCAACATTTGGTGTATCAAGGGAACCCAATGCTTCTGCATATAAGAGAAATTGTTTTCACCATATAACCTACTAAATAGCATGATGAAATCCCTCATGGGTTCTCATAAATTAGAGGTGGGCTACGAATTAGATGGGAAATTCAAAATTATTTTTTCTGTCTTCCCAAATAATTTTGGCCCATGACAACCTACCCAAAATACTGAGTGAAGAAATACTTTGTGTTTTCTCAAAGGTTTGGCTCCAACCCTAGATGCAAAAGTCTTACATGTCAAGTTATATTTTCAATGTTTATCTTTAGTTATATTATAATATGAATATTGTTGGCCTAATGTTTCCTTCTCCCTCGATGGAGTGTAGGTACAACCAAATATGTATCTATCAGACCTATCATCTAGCTCGAGCGATGAAATTTCAAGAGGGACAAGGGAAAACATATCCAACACATGTTACAAGGCGAAATCAACTAGAGGTGAAAAGGTCAGAAGAAAGTTTGGTAGGCGCATGAAATTCTTTCTTGTTGAAGGAGAATCATGCTCTTATGATGATGAGAGCCTAGGTGACATAGAGGTTCCCCTGAGGTACAAACACCTACTGAAATAGTGGGTACCCAAGGAACTCCCAGAGATGGACACTGACTTCTATGTTAATGAGAGGATTTATTGCATTGCTCCGTCGTCCATCCATGGCCTTGGTTTATTCTCCATAGATAGCATAAAGGTAAAATATGGCAGATTAGTTGAATTTTTTGAGTATGTTGGACCATGTTACACTTATGGATTATGGCTGAGGCTAGTCCAATATATGCCTAGTATGCAGAGATATGCACTCGCCACAAATTATATACAACTTAAAGACAATAATAGGCATAAAGGAGTGATTATGTATATTGATGGAAGGCCAAAGGCATCGGGGAATATTGAAGGTCTTATAAACAGTACAAGGCCTAGGATGACAAGAAAGGAACCCAATTTCATTTTTGAGGAGTGTGAAGGTAATAGGATATTTGTATGTGCGGTGGAAACAATAATGACAGGTGAAGAGCTGCTGGTCGATTACAATCTAAATCGAGTCGACCCAGGAATGTCTTCTTTTGCTACAGTTCAAAACCCATTATACCCAAACTTGAAAAGGGATTACTTAATTTTTGAATGTTTCATTTGTGACGAAATTTTATTTTATTTCTGAAATATTTTACTTTCAGGCATATTTTGCGTTCCTCTACACTTATCCCTCTAACATCAAGTGTTCTTGTATCTTCACACAAGCATAACACGACCTAAAAATTTTCAGTCAACATTTACAATCTTGGGTTACCTCATTCCATCCCTCTCTTCTCTTACGTACAGTTGCCCAACCATAATATCACCAATTCATGGATAGAATGTCGAAGCATGTGCCTCTTATGTTAACTGTGAACAACTACAATGGCATCTACAATACATTTTATAGGGCGCATTATAAATCATTTGAAAGGTTTTTATGTTATCTAAAATGGGGTGTTAGAATATTTTTTCCTAGTTTGGGAGATATAATCACTAGAAGCAACAAAAATCTATAACACGATGATGCTACCTCTCTCTCGAGTTTCAACATGTATTTTCTTTCTCCATGGGCCATCTTCCATATTTGACCTTCATGAAGTTATCCCATATTGCTTGGGATTTGTATTGCACCCTTGAATCTGTTATGCACATCCTTTCTAATGCTTTGGGCTTCAAGCCATCCTTTGTCCCCATTCAAATCATCTTGGAAAAACTTTCGACCCACTTTGCCTCATTTGTTGCAACACCCAAAAGGCTCATTTCCATTACATCAAAGGAACATGGGAATTTAAGACAATGTTATAGACCACAACATTCGGTTCAAGCCAAGGATCTCAATGTAGAAATTCCACATTATTAGCTTGGAAGGACACACATCACATGAAAGACATCCAATGCTTCTACTGACCTCCTCACCTTTCGAAGAACATAAATCAATGTTGTATAGACATACCTCCATTGAAATCCCTTATGTTACACTAGATGGCTTGGAAATGTTCATTTGATAGAGCCAACTTATCACTTCTTGTCATGGAAACTACCTTACTATATCCTTGTTGAATTCTCTAATTCTCGGATCTGATAGTTATTGTTTTATATTTTCAATGCAAATTTTTTTTTCATGCCACAATTATCATAGAATAACTATGCACTGAGAATATCAACTATTACAATGCAACATAAATAACAAGATCTAGAATTATTAACCATGCACAGTAGACACGAGAACACAATAATTTATCCTAGGAAAACCAAAACCAAGCTGGGAAGAAAACCCAACAACATTTCTTATAGAATAATCAATTCAAGAGTTTACAAGTTTATCACCATCAAAATAGACCAAGAGATATCAAAGAGTCACCTCCCCAGCCTAGCGCAACTCCCAAGAAGTAGCGCACAAGATAGAATGCCAAGAACTTCAAGTTGCAACGAATTTTACCCCGAATTTTACAAAACCCATTATACCCAAACTTAAAAGGGGATTAATTAATTTGTGAATGTTTCATTTTTGATGAAATTTTGTTTTATTTCTGAATGTTCCATTTGCTAATTTTTGCTTGATGTTTCATTTCCAAATATTTGCTAATTTGTATGTGTGAATGTTTCATTTGATAATATTTGACAGTATTCCATTAGTTCATATATTGTTTTTTCAATATTTCTTGCACGTACTAACATTCTTCTTGAAATTATGCTAGAGTGATGATAGTGGAAAAGGACCTAAGCATGGAAAAGACATTGATCGAGGCAAAGTCCCCGTTCCTAGCACTGCATCGACCAAAAACGATGAATATATAAGTGATGAAGAGATATTTGATTCTAGAGACCCCTTGCAGACAATAGAATTGTCCCTAAGAAAGGCCAATAGGGAATTCCATGATTCGGTCACTGCTGGGGCGGAAAATGCTGAGGATTTCCAAAGGATAGCTAAATTACACATTAAGACAGAAAATTATGGGGTAAGTCATGTCATCTAACAATATCAATTTTGGGTTTTAAATTTTGTAATTTGATATATGCAATTAACACATATTTATCATTGTAGAATTTTGTGAGATCGATGAGAGGGGAAGCAGAAGTTCATGGTATCATCAACGGGACTGCAACAACAAACCCGCATGGCCACATAGCCACAAGGATATTTTCCACCCCAAGTGTGCCGCCTGAGACTGATTATATGGCTTCTAGGGGTGATGCCACGCCCCCACAACACACTTCAAATCATGCAGGTGGTGATCATGATCATGGAACTGATCAGTCTTTCATTGATTGTTACCCTGGTGCTACACGTATCCAAAGCATAGGAACAACCATGGTATCATTTTTGGTCAACTAGGACATGGTTCCTCTAAAAATAGTACAACTAATAGGTATTTAATATATGTCTTTATAGAGATTCATGTTATATAATTGTTTAAACAATCACATATCAGTTAGATTTAAATTACTAATGATGATGATGTTTTACAGGAAACAATGTGTTCTACAATAGTTTGCATGACTATGCATTAGAACTTTTTGGGCTGACCATTCGACTACGATGGAATCGAAAAGATTCCAAACTGAAAGGCCTTCTTATCTCCAGACTGGTTGGCAAGTTTGGTGACTCGTTCAATAAGCCGAAATCCCTAAAAAGGATCGACAAGCATTTGAAACATGTTAGAGAGGCATATAGGAATAAATTAGTACATGACCCCAAGTGTGAACGCCCTTTGGTTGTCCCCAAGAGGGAGTGGAAATAAATTATTCTCGATGCAAGAGAATTAGGGATGAAAGCACAAGGGAAGAAACCACCTGGCCCTGGAAGGTAAGAGGTGTTTTCAATTTACTATGATGGTCTTTTGTTTACTTTACGAGGAAAACAATCAATATCTAACATATCTCAAAATATTGTGTAGACTCCAAGACACTTCCAAGGCAACAAAGGAAAGACAAGACAAACATGACAACATAAACTGGGCCAAGGTGGTTACGGGGGATTGAAGGCACGGGTTGTAAGTGCCTAAACATTTTACTTTTTTTTTATCATCGTCACTAAATATGTAATTTATTGCAGCTAGTGACTAATGATTTTGATATTGCTTAATGAAGGGGGATTTGTTGAACGACCAAGCCACAGAAGAAGATTTAAAGGTCGATTTCATGTAGGGTTTTGATGGCGTCGTGGTGCGACGAAGAAGCTTGGGGTAGTTGCCATGTGTCTCTCTGGAGGACATGGTAAATAAAATGAAATTAAAAACTTGTCGATTACTTTTTACTCATTGATTACTTGTAATGCATAATATATTTTTTATTCATTTAAAATGTAAAATAATGTTTGTCTTTTCCACATTCATATTTTTTATTATTATGTAAAATAATAATGTGAATTGGTCCACTTGTTTTGTTCTCGTTCAAGACCATCCATTTGAGTAAAGTGCAATTGGAGAGTGAAGGAGGAATGGTTTCATGCAGATTATTCTCACCTAAAACAATCTCAACCAAAGAAGAGAGGTGCCCTAAAATTGAGGGTACGGTACCTGTGAGATTGTTTAATCCTAGATCTAGCATTTTCAATTTTGTGAGGATTCCCAATTCTCTAAGAATTATTCCCCCCAAATGGTTCTGAGACAAAGACAGGACGGTTAGATTGGAGCGCCCACCTATAGTAGTTGGAATAGGACCTTGCAATTCATTGCTCTCAATCCAAAGCTCTCTTAGGCCAACAAGGCCTCCCAACTCTGGCGGAATATGACCATGAAAATGATTGTTTGAAATATCAAGTAACTCAAGGAAAGAAACATTGGAAAGAAAAGGAGAGAAAGGAGCTTGTATATTCATACCTAAAATATTGACACCAACCACTCCCTGGTTCCATGAACTACACTCAACTCTTGTCCACTTACATAAGCTGATACGGGTATTCCAATTCTGTAATTTATTGTACGAATCATATATGAATGCTTTCTTGAAATAAAATAGATCATGTTAATCGGTATCATTGTTGGTCAATGAATTATTAACTGAAGATGACAATAATAATTCCATGCGTATTAGTTGTATCATTAGTGTATGCATTTTGCTAGTGACAAATGCTTCCCTTGAAAATGGTGTTATCATTTTCATGAAGGCCATTTTATAAGATAGAATCGTGGGCAGGAATGAGAGGATGAACATGAACATAATGTTGGGATGTGTTTCAGAGCCATGAAAGTGTATGGTGACATACACAGGAGGGAACATACGAACAGACTATAAATCTAAAGTCAAATATGTGGCCCGAGGTAAAATAAATATGCCTTTGTTTCAGCAGTAAAGGTTTGAGGCTCACCAACAAATGTTTGAAGATAAATATGTCTTTGTTTCTGAATTTATTCCAATGTCTTCCATTTATGATATTGTTGGTTGCATTCGTCTTCAAATTTTCTTCAAGACACTTAAACAAGCAACATATATTTATTTCGCATAACTGGAGGACCATGCATATGTCACAAATCTAATATAAGGGCTTCATAATCATCCTCATGAAATTTGGATGTGTTGAAGACAACATCATTCCTTTAGCCACTAACATTATATAATTGTCTGCATATAAGAAGCACACACAACATCCTTGGGCAACATAAGATTCCAAAAAAAAACTCCATTTGTAGTATGAAACATATAGAGGAAAAATAATTCATTACCCAATTTACAAAGTGAAAACAGAAACCCAAATGAATAATCGTCATTCTCAAATACATCCAGTTGGCCTTCTCATTGGATTTAAGAAGATCCATCTTGATAACCATTGAATAAATCTTCTTGGATTTGATGAAATGTAGACCTTCCAGAGCCCATAATGGTGACAACTTACATTTGATGGAATGTAGACTTATAATTGACTTCTTAGAAACAAAAATTGGCATTTCTCTTTTCTAATGGGATGATATACCTCTTATTCTCTAGAGTTTTGTGCAAATGTACACTGAATAACCTTCTATCCAAACCAGAACAACAACTTGCTTCCATTTTTTATGAAATATCACCTTCACCACATGAAGAATATTCCTCTCTATCTTTTGGAAAATATTCCAACATTGGTTGATGAGATTTAAATAAACCATCTCTTCTTACCATTCTAGTCTCGACTTGATGTACTAGTAGATACATCCATATAATTTGAAAATAAATGGCATAGGATCTAAAAATATGCAATAAAAATCCATCAAGATCATCTTAGAATACCAATTTAAGGCCTCTGTCTACGATTTGAATCTTATAGAACACATGGTATCTGCAACTATATAAAATTGTTCAATATTGGCAATTGATTTCCCAACCTGGCAAAGTTAACAACCATAGAAGCATCAATGGTAATTTTAGTTCAACACTACCATAAAAAATTTGACCATGCTATTTGATGGGTTTTTTGCAAGCCTCTTTGTCACAACTCCAAAAATAAACACTTTATTCAACATACACACAAAATATACATCCAATTCATCATAGACAAAGATAAAATAATAGAGTGCATTTCAGAGATTCCTGTTGGCCAAGAACTCTCCAAATGCAACAATATTTGTTAATATTCTAACATATCTAGTAAGATTTGAAATGTACAGATAAATGGGCCATTATTTGAATCTCATATCTCCTTCCTGAGATCAAACAAATAGACCAATATAGACCTGTTTATAATTCATCAACAAACCATTCAAATTTTCAGTGGAGTTTTTTTTTTCAGTCTTTTTTCTCAAACTAAGCAAGACTGTATCCATTTCATCGACCATTTTCATCTTTGGCCACTTTGCAAGAAAGAATTGGACAAAATGAAAATATTGTATCAAGAAATGCTCTATTATGTATTGATTGATCAGAGAGTTAATGAAGTTTAACTCTTTGTCCTAGGGTCTATTTTGCTCAGTTTGATCAATAACACAGGACTTTTGATCATTATGTTACCTTCAACAGTTGAAGGAGATTACCTACCAGGTTAAAAAAAATATTAAATTTAAGTCAATATCATTATCATCCTAATTTTAGATATTATATAAATTGTGTTCCTCCAAAGTTACATCCTTATTACATAGCTTTTCACACTTAACAATAAACATAATGATCTTGAACGAGATCCAACCTTGTAATGGAAGAATCAGGCATGTAGATTGAAGCATATCAAAAATTACCTTAACATGTTGTCACTGCCAGATTCATCTAAGATTGTAAGCCTCCTCACTGTCTTCATGAAATCTATGTATTCAATTCAAAGACAATAAAATATTTGCTTAGTTCCCTGAAAATACACATAAGAAATTATTCCTAAACTCAAGAAGAAAACACAATAGGAAAGTTCTTCTAACTAATACATAAGATTTCTCTCACATTGTAGTTGCTTGTGCTTTCAATTTTCTTAGAAAAGACAACATTAACATGACATGCAGAGACATTTTGTAAATCAAAGAAAATAGATTACAATTGTTTTCTTTTAGCCTTTGCCCAAGCCCTAATTTAGTAAATGGATCAGGTGTAAGTTTTGAAGTGAGATCAAATTACCTAGAAGGTTCCTCTCCAACCTGCCTCATAATGCTACCAATATCCTTGTAGATAATACGGTTTGATAGCTCTAAATATTCAATACCAAGAATTTTCCGTAACATGTCATAGAGTTGTTTATAATTGTTGAACATTGTCAGATCAAGGGTTCGACCTTCTTTTTCAGTCTCACTAAATACATTGAAGGGGAGAAATTTATTCTCTAATGTCTTTTCATACCCAAAAATTTAGACCCTATTTTTCCATACAGTGTGATAGTGCATTTGTCCATGCTCTTCACTCTTTCCACTTGCCCTTCGATGTAGGTAAGGTAAGACAACTACAAGGCCTCTCCACTCGTGATTTGAGGGAACCCATGGAAAAAGAAATCTGAATCATTTCCAGTACCATAAAACTAGGGAGAAATACCTCTAAATCATTTCCATTACCATAAAATGGGGGGGAAAAAATTCTGCATCATTGCCATTACCATAAAATCGGGACAAAAGGGAGTATCCGGTTTGAATTTTAATCTAGAATAAAATTCTATGTGTACTGAAATACTCCAACAATAGTATGGGTATCATGACTTTTACACCATATCCCATTTAATTAACTTTGGGAACCATTTTCCTAAAGTTAATTTCACTCATAAAGCCATAAATATCCCCTTTAATTAACTTTAGGAACCATTTCCCTAAAGTTAATCCCACTTAATTAATTCATAAACCCTTTTTATGACTTTCCCTCCTATGTTTAATTTAGAAAAGAAAAAATATGAGAGAAATTCCATATTTTTCCTATAAAACAAGGAGAGGTCTCCTCCCATTTCATTATCACTCTTTCATTCCTCTTTCTCTCATTTTCCCTCATTGTGGATTTTCCCCCTAGATTTGTCCCTTTACCAATGAAACCCTAGTTTCTTGAGGAGCACACTATTGCATCCATCAATAGCTAGAGGAAAGAGAAAATACAAACACACACTTGAGGAAATCAAAGAACCCTCTGAAGGAGAGGCCAATAGAAGATAAACACCTACAAGATCTCTCTACCAGTGATATTGTGAAGTCTACCATTTGGGTAATGGATTCATTTATTCTTTGATCAAATAGTTGTTCTTGTATTTTATTTTTTTGTTTCATTTTACTTCCATATATAGGAATAACATAGCTTAGAGAATAAATTAGTTCATTGAAATATAGGGTTTTTAGTTTTCTAACTCATTTCTCTGTAATCTTGTAGCAACCACAAGGTTTGCAAAGTTTCTCACTCTGTTTGTACATTTGCACCAATAGAGTGGTGACTCCACTAGGGAATGAGCCAATCTCAAGATCCTTGATTGTGGGTGTGTGGTGAATGAGTTCATTTGTTTTTTATGAGTTTTTTAGGTTTTTTGGACTTCTTTTAGCTTTATGTGTTGTGTTTGCAAGTGACAAGGGTTGGAAACCACAAAGGAATCCCACAGAGTTGAGCTCCCAGGTGTAGGATACCCACTAGAGATCATCACACTTATTGGGGTCAACAAGTGCATTGACCAATGCATCAACAAGGTCTGGTTCCTTTGTTTGTCAATGTAGGAAACATGGTACCTTTCTTCATGGGCCAACACACTTTTTGATGTAGCTTTCTGTAGGGGTTAAAAAAAATATTTTTTCTAGTTTTTATCGCTTTCGTGTGTCTACTAGGTTTATATTTAGGGAATGTGGATGATGAGTTAGATTTTAGTTTGTAGGTTTGGCTTAAAACCCTTAAAAATAAAAACGATTGAGGAACAACCCCCCCTATGGTTTTACTACCTTTCCTTCAAGATTTTTTTTGAGGGTTTGACTCTTTGCTTGTTCTCTGCAAATAGGTTGTAAGTTTGCATTTCAATGGTTGTTTACATATATAGGTTTATTTTCTTGCAATTCATTTCATTTTAATTTGAAAAATCAAAAGAAACATAGGCATATAGATAGTTGTATTGCAATTTTTTTAATTGTCTGTTATAGTCATGGAACATTTCATTTTTTCTATTAAAGAATGGTCATGTAGGTCAGATTTGCATAGATCCTATGTGAATGGTGTTGACGGGTGAAACAGTCCATCCGTCAACTGGAAGAGTGGAACCGGTCCGGGGTTGTCTAAATAACCCAAGCCATTTGGAATGGACCACCCTAACGAGTTTAACGGCTCCGTTGGCCACTCTAAGGTCTCCTAAAGGAACCAAAGAGAGAAGCTGATCTGAGCTAAGAGATTTAAACTAAGGAAACTAGAAACTAATAAAACAAACTAAAACAAACTAACTAACTAAATAAAAGAAATTAAACTAAAATAAAGGAAACTAGAAACTAATAAAACAAATAAAGGAACTAATATACTAAACTATAAACTATGCTAACTATTCTATCTACAAACTACTAACTATTCTTATAATAACTCAAATCAACTATCTAATTATCAAGTTAATTACAGTTTATTCACAAATATACATTACATACAATTTACAGATTTGAATAAACCTGTGAAACTAATTTGCTTGCTGCCCCAAGA
>JASDQU010439323.1:114609-125233 GCA_032191745.1 Picea mariana
ACAAGTTGCCTGGGTTTTAGCACAAAGGATAGTGCCAATAGTTCAAGGCAAATCTGGGTCATTTGATCCAGTTGAGACAGGTGGAAGTCAGTCAGCGTATCGGGGATCGTTGTTTCAGGAGATGAAGAGCTTCTCATTCTTTACAGCTGAAATCGTCGATCGGGGAAACGCCAAAAGCACCTTTGGAGCCAATCCCACGATCCTAGCACCAGGTCACATCAAGCAAGCCTGGGATTGAAAGCAGCCCCTTTCTAAATAGCGGATGCTATCTTGACCATACATCTTAGGGACATGCGACGCGCATCCGTGCCATGTAGGCATTTGGGAGTTCGAGGGGTAAGCGCTCCTCATCATTTCACATTTTGAAATCTTGAATCCCGAAATGCCGAAAGAGCCAAGAGTCAGGCCCGCAGTATCATGAATCAGCCTCATCCGTTCATCCACAGGAGCCACCTGGCACGCGATTAGGCTCCCCACCTTTTCTCCCATCGCAACTTCGAAGCGCAAGGACATTTCCGTCATATTCCCGATGTGCGAGGTGCCGGGAGTGTCTAGGACCCGAGCCCACAACATCGTCGAATAAGTTCAGGACCGTCATATCTAAGAGGGACGCGTGGTGCCCAATTAGGCTATCTCGGCATTTCGCTCATCGCAGATGTGAATAAGCAAGGATTAACTCCTTCCATTTGCGAATGTCGAAAGTGTTTTGGGAATAGACACAGGGTCACATCCCGTGGTCACTTGGAAAATAAAGGAGTTGTGCAAAAAGGGGTCGAAGGCGTCGAGTCTAGTCGCCAGAAGGATCATCGTGATCTCCATGCGTCATCTAATCCGACCTCGATCCTGGTTTTCGCTTGGAGTAAATGAAGCTGAGAAGGGGTGGTTGAAACCTCTCCTCAGGCATTAAGTGCAAAGCATGGATGATCTGGCGAGCGGTCTGCTCGAGAAGGTCCTGTGTACCCATCTTTCTAAAGAAGCCATGCCAAGTCTTCGACCAGCCGGAGGAAGTCTGCACACACTAGCTCGACACTTAATGGCTTAGCTACTCCCCTTGCAGGAGCCATGCACAGTTAAGGTGGCATCTGACAAAGAATACCCGTCCTAATTTGGCTGAAGGGACACCAAGCCTGGATAACTGAACACGCCGATGTTAGGAAATTTTCTCTGAGTATATAAACTCAGTCTTTGTATTTTGTAATCCATTGATGGTTGAGAAGGCTCCCGATTGTAAAACTTTAATGAAGCACTGTTTTCCTGGTTATGTGTGGACTCTCGAGACTTCTTGTCTTATAAATGTCAGTTTCTTTCACGTCTTTGTTTACACTGTATTAGAACGGCTCGGAATTGGAGAATCCAGTTGAGTTGTAACTATTATAGGATGATGTAGATTTGATCACTGTAATAGTTGTATTGTTTCTAATCGGTCCCTGTGATTTTCTTAGTGCTGAACGATTTGGAATTGGAGAATCCAGTCAAGTCTCCCCTTTCAGTTCCTCGAAGCTCTGAATCAGAGGATCTCGCATTCAGAGTTTTTCTTCTACTAATTACCGAAAGGCCTATTGCCTGAGGTAGTTTGTCCACCCCTCTCACCAAATCTTCAACCTGCTCATTTTCAAATCAACCCACTGACTAAAGTTAGATCAAGACCTCCTTTGTTTCTCACATGCCGGACCCAGTCCCTGAGTTTGAGTGATACCTTCCCGAGTCTCTACCCATTTGATCATCCATTAAAACTATCGTGACATAAAATTGATGGGCGTCGGGCTCTGCTCCTGCTGCAATCCAGGAGTGACTTCTGTCGCCAACATTTCTGGTGCCGTTGTTGGGGACGAAGTTGAAAATATTCCCTGGGATTGAATGACATTCAGCTTCTGATTCTGAAGGTGCATCAGGCATCAGATCCCTTGAAGATTGCTACTGTGCACCTGGTGACTCCATTGTGACAACTCCACTGGGAAGAACTTGCCGTGTCAATTGTGGCTTTCAGAGGCAGACACACGTGGTCCCATCCACAACTGCCTCTAGCTACACCTGAGACTGATCGGGAGGTGGTCCTTGGAAAAGTGAAAGCCTCTGAAGGAGGATCTATTGCCGCTGAACCAGGTAATCCACCATCTCCTTCTATAAGGACTCCATTTTCTCCTCCTCAATTTCCTAGCAGACCGCTTTCTGAAGTTTCCCGTTTCCTGAATTTTGGGAGTGTTCCTGTTGAGGTTTCCCCCCCTGGTCCGAGATTAGAGGGAGAAATCCTTGTCACTCCCATTTCTCCTGAAGCTGCACCTTAGCGTAGACCCAGGACCATAGAAGATTTCCCCACTCCTGGATTTACCGCTCCTCCTCTTGTTACTGTTGTTGTTTCTGCACGAAGGGAAACATCAGCCGACTTAAGCTCGCTAGCCTTCTCCCTAAATCCCTTATTTTTTCCCACTCCCCTTAGAAGCTCATCCCTATTATCCCCTTTTTGAGCTCCTTCTCCTCCGAGTTCTCCTCCACACAATATCCCTATGGCAGGGTCAAATCCCCCTATGACTAGAATGGAGGCCATTATAACCACTAGGTATGCTCCCCTCGTGCTACCACTGCCTCCCAACGCCCTCCCAACAGATGGTTACCTCAAACAACTGCCCAAGTTTACAGGTGAGGGGGACATAACTGTAGAAGAACACCTGGAAGCCTTTTACAGTTTCACAGATGATAATAACATCATGCATGCGGACGTATGGATGAGGATTTTTGTCCATAGTCTCCAAGGTGAGGCTAGAAAATGGTTTAAGGCCCTACCTCCTAGATCTATTGATGGGATCAAAGCTTTAGATAATTCCTTTTTAAGACAACAGGGAGATAAAAAAGACTTCATGTATTACATGACAGAGTTTGGGTCTTTGAAGAGAAAAGAAGGAGAGTCTGTCTCTGACTTCTCCAAGAGATTTAATAAAATGTACAACAAAATCCCTGCTGATATAAAACTTTCCGAAGCCTCTGCAAAGATCACTTATGCTAGCGCTTTTGATCCTGATTTCTGCCTCTTGTTGAGGGAAAGAAGAGCCACTACTCTGGCCCATATGCAGGATGCAACCGTGGAGGTAGAATCTAATATATTGGCTGTTGACCGACTCAGGAACGCTGCTGGTAGAAGCATATCCAGGCAGAGGCCTGAAGCTTCCTCATCCAGTTCCTCTCCCTTGCCCCTTCAGATGGATGAGACAGCTAGGGTAGTAAAGTCACTTTCTGCTAGAATGGAAAGATGGGAGTTAGAAGGGAAGCCCATGTACAGAAATCCCCAGAATACTGATGGTAGAGGTTTCACGAGACCTAATAACAATGGACCACGGGCCTTCCCAAGGGAACAAAGGGAAAAAGACAGAGAAGATCAAAGGATTCAGACCCCTCTCTAAAATAACCTGGTTACTCCTGAGAGAGGGGAGGAGATAGACGAGTTCAACCTCGAAATTCATTGTCTTGAAGAAGCTCCTCCTTTCCCCCATTTGACTCAGTCTGCATATGAAAAATCCCTAATGAACATCCAAATCCATGAGTTAGGTAAGGGAGAAAGGGCCGGTCACACCTCTAATAGATACAATCTCAGGTCAAGAAAGAAAGAAGGAGACTTTGACAGCCAAGACCAACCCCTCATAGCAGATAGGCCTACTAAATCTGCAGCAGCCACTACTAAAGAAAAGAAAACTCAAAGTGCTTCGCCAGCAGCCAAAGAGCCTGTCACTAAGGTAAGGGAAGCTCTTAAGCCTATCCCCTCCTTCAATTTTGAGCATGAGATTCAGAAGATTAGAATTCCTGTACCCCTATCCGAACTCGTTAAAAACAAAGATTTCAAAAGGTCACTCTCCAAGTTGCTACAATCTGAGTCCCCCCAGCCTCCCTCTGACTTAGTAAATCTCCAAGATGAAAATCCAACAGTTGTCCTAGGGCCCATGGTAGAAGATATAGATGAGTCATCCCCTCCCTTCTACACATCCCTGAACATACATGATAAAGTGATGCATAACTGCCTCATGGACTCAGGGGCTTCCCATAACCTTATGCCCAAAATAGTAATGGAAGAGTTGGGACTGGGGGTGACAAAAGCTTATCATGTTTTGTATTCTTTCGATTCAAGGAGAATGCAGTGTCTAGAAGTCATCAAGGACCTGGTGGTTTCTTTGTTTTAGCTGCCCATGAAGAGTGTGGTCATGGATATTGTGGTAGCAGACGTTCCCCCCAAAGTTTGGCATGATGTTGTCAAGGTCTTGGATTAAAAGACTTGGAGGAACGTTACAGATGGATATCACATACGCCACCATTTCGGTCTTTGGAGGGGAACACAGGAGGTTGTACAGAGAAGCCCAGTTAGCCTATATTGTCAGTGATGAAGCAAACCCCACTAATCACCCCATCTTTGCACTTGACACTGATCTAGGGTCTAGTTTGTTACAGATCACTGGAGTTCCTGAGGCCCCTTTACAGATCAGAAGGTAGCCCATTATTAATCAATAGATACCTCCTCCAACCACCTCTGTTTGGAAGATGTTCTTTGACGGAGCTTCCTCCAGTATAGGTGCAGGCGCTGGAGTGATTTTCATATCGCTTTGCCAAGAGACCATATCCCTATCATACAAGCTGGAATTTGAAACTACCAACAATGTGGAGGAATATGAAGATCTTGTTCTGGGTATGAGGGCTGCAAAAGAAATGGGAATTAAAGAGGTGTCAGTGTTCGGAGATGCAGAATTGATAATCCAACAGGTCAGGGATGTTTATCGTGCCAAGCATCCTCGGCTCATGAGTTACAGAAACGAGGTATGGGACATGATGGATAATTTCTTCTCATCTTTCAACATTACTTTTATCCCAAGGGAAGAAAATACCTTGGCCGACTCCTTAGTAGTCTCGGCTAGTCTGTTCAGGATTCCTCTATCACCGAAGATCCATGGTGATGTCGAAATAAGATACAGACCATCCATCCTAGACAATGTAAAGCATTGGGAGGTATTCAAGGATGATATCGAAATCAAAAATTTTCTTCAGATCGTCGATGAGTTTTCGGCATTGCACATTGATCAGGATCCTGATCCCGAAGGTGACCCTCCCTCTGAGATATTCTTGAATATAATCGTTAATCACCAGATTATTCAGCTGCCTAGTAATCACATTCCAAGGGGACTAGTCCCTTTAGAAAGGTTGTTTGACAAGAATGATGTGGCAGTTAATGGTGATGTTTCAAATAAAGATGCTGATACAGCTGAATACAACATTGGCACGCAGGAGGAACCTAGGTTTATCAAATTATCAAGCAACTTGACCAGTGAACAGAGGGAGGAATATACTGAGTTATTGAAGGAATTCGTTGATGTGTTCGCATGGGCCTATGAAGACCTCAAGACTTATGACACATCTGTCATTGAGCACAAGATCCCACTGAAAGAAGAGGCTAAGCCATTCAGGCAGAAGTTGAGACAGATAAATCCCATGTTGCTACCTGTCATGGAGAAGGAAGTGAAGAAATTTCTAGATGCCCAAATTATCATCCCCTTGAGATATTCCGAATGGGTGGCCAATTTGGTCCCAGTAAGGAAGAAAAGTGGAGAAATCAAACTCTGTGTTGATTTCAGGAACCTAAACAGGAGCTCAAGGAAAGACAACTACCCCCTGCCCAATATGGAACAAATACTGCAGAGGGTAACCAATGCATCTAGGATATCCATGATTGATGGCTTTTCTGGCTATAATCAAATATCAACCATACCTGAGGACAGAGAAAAAATGGCCTTCACCACTCCTTGGGGCGCATTCATGTATGCCAAAATGCCTTTTGGATTGATGAATGCAGGGGAAACATTTTAGTGAGCCATGGACATAGCCTTCATCGAGGAGAAAGATAAGTTTGTGGTGATCTACCTGGATGACATAACAGTCTTCTCTAGGTCTGACAGGGAGCACTGCGGTCATCTGAGAAAAGTTTTTTTGAAGTGTCGGAGGTTTGGCCTATCCTTAAATCCTAGAAAAAAAAAAAAATTCTATGAAGGAGGGGAAGCTATTAGGCCATATAGTATCAGAAGAAGGAGTGAGGATTGATCCTAGCAGGGTAGAGGCAATTCAAACCCTGTCACTTCCTAGATCCAGGAAGGAAGTTTAGGCCTTTTTGGTGAGGAGATTCATCTCAAATTTTGTTGAGTTGGTGAAACATATCACAGCCATGCTCAGAAAGGGAAATGAAGTGAAATGGACCGCTGAGCCTAGGGAATCTTTTACCCAAATAAAAAGGGCATTGACTGAGGCACATGTGCTGATCAGTCCTAACTATTCCAAAGGATTCCTCATTTTCTCTTTTGCTTCTTTTGATACAGTAGCAACGGTCTTGTTGCAAAAAAATGAGGAAGGGCGAGAACAACCCATTTCCTTTTTCAGCAAGGCATTAAGAGATGCAGAGGTCAGGTATGAAATCATGGAAAAACAGGCCTATGCCTTAGTAAAAGCTCTCAAAGCTTTCAGATTCTATGTCTTGCACTCAAAGGTGACCGCATACGTTCCTTCAGCCTTTGTGAAGGACATCCTTGTACAACCCAACATATATGGGAGAAGAGGTAAGTGGATTGCCAGGATCCTAGAGTTTGATCTGGAGATTAAGCCCACTAAGTTGATAAAGGGGTAGGGTTTAGCCAAACTGCTGGTTGAATCCAATTGCAAATCCTTGGGAATTAGCTTCATCAACGCCCATTCAAAAAATCCGTAAGCTGAGTCGACCCATAAGAATTCTCAGGGTGCCTTACCACTAGCAGCATGCACCTGGTACAAGGATATCTTGTATTTTTTACGAGAATTGAAGCCTCTTGATGGGATGGGAAAAAGCAAGGTGGGAGCTTCAAAGCTCAAGGCAGTCAGGTATTGCCTCATTGAACAAGCCTTGTACTAGATAGACCCTCTAGGGGTGTTCTTAAGATGCCTGGACCCGCAAGAAGCCCAGAAGGTTATAATTGATTTCCATAACGGCCTTTGCGGGGGGCATCATTTCTGGAAAACCACAGCTCATAAGATCCTTAGGGATGGATATTTCTGGCATACTTTATTCACCGATGTCTACAGAGAAATCAGAGCTTGCATCAAATGCCAAAAGTTCTTAGGAAAGCAGCAGCTCAAATCACTGCCATTAAAGCCTATAGTAGCTTCAACACCTTTTTAGCAATGGGGGTTGGACTTCATCGGAGAAATTCATCCTCCCTCAAGTGGTCAACACAGATGGATCCTGACTGCGACTGACTATTTCACCAAGTGGATAGAAGCTACCCCTACCAGGAGTACTTCTCACAAAGTAATTATCAGCTTCCTGGAGGATATCATAGCTAGATTTGGCTGTCCCAGCAAAAGCGTCATTGACAATGCTGCCTCTTTCAGGTCTGAGCCTTTGGTTAAGTTCTGTGAAAAATTTGAGATTTCGTTGATCCACTCTACTCCCTATTATCCTCAAGGAAATGGAATAGCGGATTCTTCCAATAAAAGTCTGATCAAGCTCATTAAAAAATTATTGGAAGACAATAAAAGGGCCTGGGATTCAAAGATCAAATTTTCCTTATGGGCCAACCGGGTGACAACAAAGAAGTCTCTGGGCATCTCACCTTTCCAACTTTCTTATGGAACAGAAGTTGTTTTCCCTACTCTTCTCGCTTTATCCGTGGTGAAATTCCTCCAGGACCTTGAAGGAGAACCTAACCATATGGTCAGAAGGATTCATTAGATGGTGGAAGTTCAACAGATCAGGAAACAGTTCATGGACAGGGCCTACCATCATCAGCAGAAGATCAAGAAAAACTTTGACAGGAAGAGCAAAAAGAAAGATTTCGAGCTGGGCGATCTGGTGCTCAAATGGGATGCACCCAGGCAGGATAGGGGCAAACACAGTAAGTTTGATGCCCTCTGGTTTGGGCCTCTCAAGATCTCTAAGGTATTTTCAAACAACACTTACAGGTTGCAGGATTTGGAAGGCGAAGAAGTTTTTGATGGCCCAGTAAATGGGCATTTCTTAAAAAAAAAATTATGTAAGCCGTAGGCGGCTTCTTTTGTTTTGTAAATATTGTTTTCTGTTTTCTGTTTTTGGCTTAATATTTGACTCCATAGCCCAATAGCAAGGCACTGAAACTGCAGAATGAGTTCTTAGAGAATCACAGGGACGACTCTATCCCCCATGGAGCCTAATGTTAGCGACATTATTTGTCTTGGGCTCAAAATACCCAGGTTTGCAGGTTACACGGGAAGCGCCCCAACGCAACGCAGGAGAATCTCTTTTCGATCACAAGTCAAGCGAGCGGGTAAAGTTTTGATGTCAGCGGTCAAGATCCACCGACAAAACTGATCGACATACATCGAGATTTCGGGGCTGTCAAGTTGCCCGGGTTTTAGCACAAAGGATAGCACCAATAGTTCAAGGAAAATCTGGGTTGTCCAATCCAGTTGAGACAGGTGGAAGTCATTCGGCATATCGGGGATCGTTGTTTCGGGAAACTAAGAGCTTCTCATTCTTTACATCTGAAATCGCCGATCAGCGAAACGCCGAAAGCACCTTTGGAGCCAAGCCCACAATCCTAGCACCAGGTCACATCAAGCAAGCCTGGGATTGAAAGTAGCCCCTTTCTAAATAGTGGATGTTATCTCGACCATACATCTTAGGGACACGCGGCGCACATTCGTGCCATGTCGTCATTCGGGAGTTCGAGAGGTAAGAGCTCCTCGTCATTTCACATTTTGAAACCTCGAATCCCGAAATGCCAAAAGAGCCCAGAGTCGGGCCCGCAGTATCATGAAGCAGCCTGAGTCATTCATCCACAGAAGCCACCTGGCACACGATTAGGCTCCCCACCTTTTTTCCCATCGCGACTTCGAAGCGCAAGGACAGTTCCGTCATATTCCCGATGCGCGAGGTGCTGGGAGTGTCCAGGACCCGGGCCCACAACATCGTCGAATAAGTTTAGGACCGTCATATCTGAGAGGGACGTGTGGTGCCCAATTAGGCCATCTCAGTGTTTCGCTCATCGCAGATGTGAATAAGAAAGGATTAACTCCTTCCATTTGCGAATGCCGAAAGCATTTTGGGAATAGACATAGGGTCACAACCCATGGTCACTTGGGAAAGAAAGGAGCTATGAAAAAAGGGGTCGAAGGCGTCGATTCTAGTCGCCAGAAGGATCATCGTGATCTTCATGCGTCATCTGATCCGACCTCGATCCTGGTTTTCGCATGGAGTAAATGAAGCTGAGAAGGGGTGGTTGAAACCTCTCCTCAGGCATTAAGTGCAAAGTATGGATAATCTGGCTAGCGGTTTGCTCGAGAAGGTCCTGTTTACCCATCTTTCTAAAGAAGCCATGCCAAGTCTTTGACCAGCCGAAGGAAGTCTACACACGCTAGCTTGGCACTTAATGGCTCAACTACTCCCCTTGCAGGAGCCATGCGCAGTTAAGGTGGCGTCTGACAAAGAGTACCCGTTCAAATTTGGCTGAAGGGACACCAAGCTTGGATAACTGAACACGCCGATGTTAGGCGATTTTATCTGAGTATATAAACTCAGTCTTTGTATTTTGTAATCCATCGATGGTTGAGAAGGCTCCCAATTGTAAAACTTTAATGAAGCACTATTTTCCTGGTTATGTGTGGACTCTCGAGACTTCTTGTCGTATGAATGTCAGTTTCTTTCACATCTTTGTTTACAATGTATTAGAACAGCTCGGAATTGGAGAATCCAGTCAAGTTGTAACTGTTATAGGATGATGTAGATTTGATCACTGTAATAGTTGTATTGTTTCTAATCGGTCCCTTTGATTTTCTTGATGCTAAACGATTTGGAATTGGAGAATCCAGTCAAGTCTCCCCTTTTAGTTCCTCGAAGCTTTGAACCAGAGGATCTCGCATTCAGAGTTTTTCTTCTACTAATTACCGAAAGGCCTGTTGCCTGAGGTAGTTTGTCCACCCCTCTCACCAAATCTTCAACCTGCTCATTTTCAAATCAACCCACTGACTGAAGTTAGATCAAGACCTCATTTGTTTCTCACACGTTGGACCCAGTCCCTGAGTTTGAGTGATATCTTCCCGAGTATCTACCCATTTGATCACCCATTAAAACTATCGTGACATAAAACTGATGGGCGTCGGGCTCTACTCCTGCTGCAATCCAGGAGTGACTTCCGTCGCCAATAAAGGGGTTAAATTGTTTGTGGCAATAATGTACTTAGGAGTTGGTGTATTTAGGTGTTAATGTGTTTGTGGTCATAGTGCATTACAGGGCTAGTGCATTCAAAGTCATAGTGTATTAAGAGGGTTAGTGAATACAAAGTTATAGTGTATTAAAGGGGTGATTACATCATGTGACATAGGAGTTAAGGATCATAATTTTTGAGTGGGTGATCACATCAAGGGACATAATGGTCAAGGGAAAAATATATCAATAGATCAGTGTATAAGGGTGTTAATGTCTTTGGGGCCACAATTTGTCAAGGGGTGAACATGTCAAGGTTAATAATGATTAGGGAGGTATTTTTTGTTTGGGCTCATAATGCTTAGCGACTATAGTTTATTAGGGTGTTAGTTTTTTCAAATCCATAATTTATTAGGGGATGATTACATCAAGGGCCGTAGGAATTAAGGG